>JAQQAE010018151.1:0-11269 GCA_029823295.1 Pseudamia nigra
TCTGGAAACTGTGCTTTTTTCTCTCTCTTCCTATTGTATTTTTCCCCTCCCCCCACTTTTTCCCCAAACTGCAAGGCGCAAGCTCAGTTCACTGCCGTATGTGAATTTCCCCTTTTTGTGGGAGAAATAAAGTCACTCAGTCAGTCCGTCTGTCTGTCTATATCCATGGAGTGATTTTAGGATGTACTTCAGGTTTTAGGTTAGAATTGGGGAATGACAGGAAATTGATTTGTATAATGTTTGAGTGTTATTTTGATGTCTGGGGCCCTGTTTACAAGCTATGGAAGTATTGTAGCAAGTCCCACTTCACAAACACCATCTTGCATGAGAACATGAATTGTATTTGTACTTTAAATAATTTGTGAAACTGAACTGACTGACTGCACAACAGACTACAGTACCATCTTATGATCATTAGGAGGTCCAAATAAATACTAGCAAAGTGTACCTAATAAAGTGTCCAGTGAGTGTAAGTGCATTTTCTTTCACAGTGTTCAGCTGTTTTACACTGACGGCTAAGATTTGCCAAGATTTTGCCTCTGTGTTTCACAATAAAAGAGATGAAAAAGAGCTGAAAAGAACCAGCCTGCACATGCTTATGCCAATATGAATAAATCTTTTAGAGCAAGGAACAGTGGAGATATCACCAGAGGCAATGAAGAAAAAGCTACCTCTGAGCAAGGCAAATACCTGCTCCTGCACACCTCCTTTGTAAACAACAGCAGAGGAATAGTGTGTGTGCACTGAGCTGTCACTGAAGCTTGAGTGAAATTCCAAGATGAAGAGATAAAGGTTTTTACTGGCAGGGGAAACCATTTCAGTGCATTCCTTAAATACCACAAGGCCAGTTTTTAGTCTTACAGTTGAGGTCAAAATTATTAGCCTCTGTAGGAAAATGTCATGGGAGCTAAGTTTTTTTTCTCAATTCCTCTTTAAGAGTACAAGATTTACCAGAATTATTATAGGGAAACAAAAATGACCGGGTCCAACATTATTAACCCCATGAAGAACTGACTTTTTAATTCAGACACACTTGGCATATTTAAGAGGTTTCAGTTGTTTTTGTTGAATTGGCCATTAAGATACCCATAAAGCAAACTAACGTCATCATTAGGCTCTATAAACCATAGAATATGGCCATCATAAAGACATTTGCATCATTTTCCTTACAAAGACAAGCTAGGCCTGTTTCACTGTCAATGTCACGCAATCATGTTCCTTCACCGTGGAAGCAATTTTATTGGCCATCATCATATTCTGACAATAATGCAAATACAACTCATCAGCAAGTACTATATTAAAACTGTTAAACATGCTTTAAGATTGTTTATGTCTCACATTCATTATCCACCCTTTTTATGTCATTTTCATCTATTTCTTTGTTATATTGTTACTATTGAACAGTTGAGTGCACCATATTCTATCAATATCTGGATTGTCTTCTTTATTTATTTTAAAAAATGTATGTGAAGCAGCAGCTACCCTTAACATGTAGACTAATTGTGGTTAATTTGGGGTTACTTTTTACTCATTGCTTTTTACATTACTGCAGTCCTGAAAGTGTAATCACACACTGCAGATTTTCCTCTGCCCACCTCTCCAAACTGCCTAGGGAGTGTTTGTGTTAGCTTTCATTTCACCGCCATTGAAAACTTCCCGTAAGGTATCATCCTGTTACCTTAGTTAAAAAGCATATTCTCTCACATTGAAAACATGCAAATAAAAATTTAAATTAGACTGTTGCTCTAATAACTCTATTGGTGGCTTGTTCCTCATATTTATTTAAGTTGATATTTAAAATGGCTTTAAAAACATCAGCATTGACAGCATAAATAACACAGATGTTTAGTGGCATGGTAAATTAGAAGATAAAATGAGAGTTTTACCTTTAAGGGTTAAGAAAACCTTTACAACAAAATGCTTTGTTGCCTTCCTTCATGTCACCACTAGAGGTCAGTGTTAGCTCATTTTCCTGAGACATCAGTCCGGCATTCACTAGTCTCAGACAAAATCTGGTTTGTGATCACCATTGCATAATGAAATAGTGATCACAAAAAGCACCTTTCAACATTTAGCCTGAAAAGTTCCGTCAGACACTTTGTTTTAAGCTATTTTAAAGAAAATATTGCACAACAATATCCATACATACTGGCGTTATTATAAAATAGAAAAACCTGAAGATGTACAGGAACTTTAAACAATATAAAAGCAGCCGTGGCTTTTGTCTTGCATGTCTTACACATGAATGATCACCAACAAGTGGTTGTGTTGTTTTTCCATTTCTGCAAATTCTCTAAATTGTGATTATACAGTATTGTGCAAATGTTTTAGGCACCTTAGTTTTGTTGTTTGAGAAGTTTATATTGACCATAAACATGCATTTCAATCACAATAAAATCAGAATCAGTCTCTCAACAATAAAGTGTCAGTATTAAGTGTTACCTCCCTTTGCACCGAAATGTTTTGAACTATTTGGCACAGAAATATTTAGAGATTTAGTGCATTTCCAGGGCTGAATTTACATTCAGCACTTGTCTTTATTGTTAATATTGTGGCTCATTAAGTCTTAATTTTTGCCTGATGGAGCAACATAGTCCTGACTTTTGTGTTTGTACTGTGTACGTAATGTTCCGATTTTCATTTACAGTCTTACATAAACAAAAAACCAAAGGTGGACATTTGCAAGTTCCACCCCCATGCAGATTTTAACATAAACTTCATTTTTAATGCATGGCCATATATGGTCATTATATACTTGATTGTAAGATAAGACAAAACAACAAACCCAAGGTCCCTAAAACTTTTTTTCACAGACCCTGTTATTGCAGTTGGGTGGTACTGTGATCACTACTGCCGTTCGATTAATTGTGCAGCTCTAATCAGATTCAGAGGTACTTGAGTAGTTTGCTAAAAATATGTACTTATGAGAGGAGTTGTTTTGCAAAGTACTTTTTACTTTTACTAAATTACATTTGTGGTGAAAAGTGTGCTTCTACTCAGTTACATTGAGATGCTGTACATACCTCAGGGAGTAAGAGTAATTTTTAAAAATCAGAATGTGTAAAATGAACAAAACAATCACGCAACTGAACAAATTAAGCAACAAAATGAGCAAAAATGCTGAAGTAATATAACAAAAAAGATCAAAATAAGCAAAAAGGAACTAAAATGAAGATAATAAAGTAAATTAACAACAATGAAGAATTTAAGAAACAAAATGAGCAAAAACTCTGAAGTAAATTAACAAAAATGAAAAATTGGCAACAAAAGGAGCAAAAATAAAGCAAATAATGAAGTATATTAACAAACTGAACAACTTAAGCAACAAAATGAGCAAATATCCTTATGTAAAATAACAAAAATGAACAAAATAAGCAACAAAAGGGGCATAAATGAAGAAAATAATCAAGTAAATTAACAAATTAAACAAAGTAAGCAAAATAATCTGCAAAAATGCTGAAGTAAACTAAAAAAAATGAACAAAGTATGCAAACTTGGATAACAAAATGCACATAATGAGCAATAACAGTACTTTTATTTGAGTACCATGTCGGTTTACTCTGCCCCCCACGGTTCAGAGTTGAGTGCGATTACAGCTGCACTGTACCATAGTAGCTTGATACCTTTTCAATAGACAAGAAAGGTTTAGTCTTATGTTTGACCACTAGATGGCACTGTGGTAACATGAAACCAGCCTCCCCTGTGGAAAGTAAAAGCTACTTAACATGTCGAAGTAACCCTGTGATCTGTGGAGTAATGGATGTAGATTGGCATTATTATCTTCTTATTGCCCCTCATTGGAGCTCATCTCCCTTTGAAGATCAAAGTGGCTGTGTGCCTCTGTGTGTACCGACACTGATAAACCCACAGTGAACTTCAATAAAGCCAACTGCTCACTCTGTACATCTGTCGCTCTTAACCATTCCCCACTGTACACGTTGAAATGCTGTTGAACCGTGAGAGTCAACAGTTGTGCAGCACTTCATGAATTGCTCAAAGTAAGTGAACAAGCTCCAATACAGCCAGGAATACATTTTGGAATATGTAGCGCTTTAGCTCAGTAGAAAAAAAAAAAAAAAAAAGAGAGAGATGAATAGCAGGGTAAAATTGAAAAAAAAACAACCATCAACCAGTCTGGCTGTGTGAATCATGATACGGAAACTTGGCAGGTTCGTTAGCTCTTTGTTGGCTGTATTCCTCCTCTGTGAACTTCAGACAGTTTGGAATGAATGAGCGAAAGATACAGGCGACATAGTTCAGTAACAGGTGGGGCAGGTTACGGTTAGGTGACAGTAATGGCTCGACTCTGATGCCATGTACAGCTCAGCTCCTACAGGTGTATGTGTATTTTACCACAATCTGAACGTACAATTGGTTGACATAGAGTCCTCATGACCATTATTTTGCATCGTGGCAATCATTCGGCATCTTTAGATTTATTTCCTTTAATGAAGTCTATTTCAGGAGTTGTGTGGCTTCTTTGAAGGGCACAGTCTTCCATTTTCTGTCAGTGTGCTGTCAATTTGCGCTCAGCAAATCAGATTTCAGAGTATGCAGTAATTCAGGTTCTTGTCAGTTGCAGAGTGTCGTGGAAAGAAGCTGTAATCGTGAGTAAATTGTGCTCTTTGTGGATTGTGAAACTGAACTTGTCACATGAGTTTATGTTTGGATTTGTCTCACTGCAGAAACAGTAAATGCACTCCTGGTTTTTCATGTGTGTGTGCAGGCCTTAAAGGGCGTGAACATTGTGTGTGGGAGGGTGAGGGGGTGTTTTTAGTTGGGCATCTCGGGATCCTCCTGGATTACGAAGGGACCAAAATAATGAAGGGAAAAAAAAACTAACACAAAGGAATCCTGAGGACAAAAATTCTGAACAAGATAATCAAGAAAATGACCAGAATGATCAGTGACATGAACATATGTGTAACAAAGTGAAAAAGATGAGCAACAAATGGGAATTTTAATAATCCCCAAAATACCGGTAAACAAAGTAAGAATGAAAATGTGACCAATTAACAAAAATATCCAGTCTAATACAAATGTATATTTATAAAGCACTTTAAACAACCATCTGGCCCAAGGCGCTGCACAGATATAAAGGACACCCATTTACATACACCTTTACAAGTAGTTTTTTTTCCATATGTACTTTTGAGAGTATGTTTGAGAGTTGTTTTGCAGAATACCTTTTAATCTTACTCCATTACATTGTTGATGGGGGAAAAAAGTACTTCTACTCAGTTACATTTTGCTCCACCTCAATGAGTAGGAGTTTAAAAAAAACAAATAAAATTATCTAATTTTAAAAATCTGAATCAAGCAAATGATCAAACTGAATAAATTAAGCAACAAAATGAGCAAAAATTTACAACCGTAATCACAAACAGCAAGAAAATCGACAGGAAAATAACAAAATGAGCAATCAAGTCACAGAGTAATTGAGAAATTGAGTAAAATGTCAAAAGGATAAAAGATATCTGCAATAATGATTAAAATAATCAAAATCATTAACAAAAATAAGTTTAAAATATTGGTTGAAATGAATCAATCAAGTAACCACATTGGTATAAAAAAAAAAAACAAAACAACAACCAAAATAAGCAACAAAAATCACCAAAAAAAAAAAAAAAATCACAATAATCTTGAAGAAAACCCCGGAACGACCAAAACATCTGTTTGAAGGCAGTACGGTACATTAGTTTGCAATATATTCCATGTTATGAAGTTACTCACTACTTGAGTAGTTTTGTACAGGATACTTTTACTCTTACTCAAGTTGTACTTTCTGTTTACTCTACACACCTCTGTGTATTTATCACTCAGCTCTGCTACTCATGTTCCAGAACGACCTGGACACAGAGCGGCGTTCTGTATAACCTGTGGAACATTTCACACTCTGGATGTATTTCCTCTGGATGCTTCTTATCTACATCTAAACTGAAAAGAGCTTTCAACTGGGTGCTCATTAGTTTCCACTATTTGCTTCTATGCTCCATATTTCATTTTATTTATTTCTGTTGTTTGTTCTCAGTGAAAGTGCAAACTTGACCTGCCAACACTTTCAGGTCTTTGTGGAAAAGCCTGTTGACATTAGCGCTTACGTCAAATCCCACCTCATTTCGAGTGGCAACAGCACCCGCGACAGAAGTGCACGGTTGCAACACTGTTCCCAGCTGCTTATCTTCACCATCTCTTCTAAGCTTTTGCAAAAGTTACTCATCTCCTCATAATAATTGATCATCTAAATCCTTCAGCAGCTTTTGATAACAACTATCGCGGGGAACTGAGCTGAAAACCTGATCAGACTTGTCCGGGGTAGACCGGTATTCTAGGAGCTCATTTGCCTTTAAGGAACAGATCCATGTTTTTTCCCAAGCTGTTGACTACATATTGAGACATAGCAGGAAAGAGTGACTGAGCAAGCCAAGGTGCAGCTTTGGTAGCGATACAGAGGAGGAAGTTTGAGCTTGTGTCTGTCTAGTCGATAGCTCAAACTCTCTGTCTACTGTTCGAGTTAATCATTGACTATACAGTTTGCCGTCTTTCTGTGTTTTGCACAGAGTCGGCAAACGTGCAAACATTCTTTACTCAAGTTGAAGTACGTGAAGTAAATTAATACTCTAGTCTTACTTACAGGCAAACTATGTAACTTTTTCCTCCAGTCTCTCTGTCGGTGTGTGGTGTGGATTCAGATTTTTCTTTTGTTTAGGTATATTTTTTTCCTTGCAAAGTGTAGTGTTTTTGCATGTATGTACATCCAATCACAGCATCACACATTGCACAGGAGCAGAAGTGAGTCGACTTGAATTCGTAGCAACCAACATGAAAGTGATCAGTTTCGGTTAATTTTCCAATTGGAGCCGTTGCGCAGAGTTTTGCAACAGTGTGGTGTTTATGTCTGCTTTAGATGCTTTAAAAAGCATGAGTAAGTCACCTTTCATTTGTCAAATTCATGGCTCTTTTTCTTAGAATTCGGACTTCCTCATATTCTTGATTTATGTGAAAGTCAAAAAATTGAAACTCTACAATGCAGACAAAGAAGAAATATTAAAATTATTTCTATATTTTCTATTAGCTGCGTTTCACAGCATCACATCATCCATGTTTGTTTTAGTTCTGCTGATCTCTGTCATCTTTTCTCCATCGTCAAATCTCTCTTGTCTCTTTTGTTTTGTGAGATCTTGCATATTAGTACGATGTGAATGTGGGTTTTATTCTTTCATAGGCGTAGATTCCAGAGGGAAATATTTGTAAAATATCCATTTACTTCACACTTTGCTTTAGTTGATATGCAGCTCTTTTGTCTCTGAAAATCCTGCTTTGCATAGGCAGTTTTGTTTATTGTTGATTAATTTCATTTTTTTGGATTAGTTCTTAATTTATGTTGATTTTTTTTTAGAAGATTTTGTTCATTTTGCTTTAGAGCTTTAAACCAACTGCTTTGCTCATTTCAAGTTTATTTTGTTGCTTATTTTTTGATTTCTATTCATTTTCCCTGATTATTTGGTATATTTTTATTCATTTTTTGCTTAGTTTTGCACATTTTGTTTGTTTTATTCTTTTCCTGTTCATTTTGTCCACTGCCTTGATCTTTTTATTTGATTAGATTCATTATCTTGAATATTTTTTTTGTTTTTCTGGTTATTTGATTCTTTTTTTGACATTTTCTTGTTTAGTTTGTTCATTGTCTTGATCATTTTCTTAATTTTTGCTGATTTTCTTGAGCATTCTCTATACTTCTACTAATATTCTTAATTATTTTGTTCACTTTTTGTTCATACAAAATCCACACCCTTGCCTTCTTTTACTGGTCAGCCTTGATATTGTGACCTCATACTTTTTAAAAAATGGTCCGTTTTATAAATGTCAAGAGGAAAGTAAAAACAAATACTCAAGTAAAGCACAGACACCTGAAAGTCTACTACAGCTATGAGTTTGCTGTCCTTAGTTTCTTCACAGTTTCAATTTTCAGGCATTCAAGTGCTCAGGAAAATGTTTTTTCCTTTACTGCATTTTTCAGATTATAAATGGTTTATGAATTAACCACATTCTGCAGCTGCACTATAAAGTACTACATGGTGAGCTTTTATCTAACCATTTCTTCCAGTGCTGTGTCTTTGCTCCCTGTGGTTGATGTTAATGGGGTGTTGTTAGTGGCAGCAGCTCCTTTACAGGCTTGCTTAACATCACACCCCCACCACCTCCCACAAATTCTACACTTTTTCACCCCTAGAGCGGGTAGCTGCTATCTAACCCTGGGCCTCTGTGGGTAACATTGGCACTGTCCCAATTAAAAACCAGGGGAAACCCTAGTGCAATGAAAATGAATAACTGTGCCCCTTCTGCTACTACCCCCGATTGGCTCTCAATCACGAGCGGTCTAATGGGGTGCACGTGTGGCAGGGTGAACAGCTGTAGAGGTTCTGCAGTTGTAGTTGTAGCCGGCGTGGATGCGTATAGACTCATGCATGCAAGTACACCATCTTAAACACAGGGAGGACATTAGCAGCAGCTCGCAACTGTTGTAAGCTTGGGTTTCAATGTGGTGTAAGTAAGGGAGGTGGGTACGAATGTTTATGTGTGTTCCTCCATTCGTTTACAAAGCCTGCACTCCTCCACTGTAAACTCTGCCAACATAGCCCCTTCCAGACATCTGTCTGTTCTCTCGCTCTCTCTCTCACTCACTCACACACACACACACACACACACACACACACACACACACACACACCCACACACACACACACAGGCCTACACCACCTTCTGAGTTAATCCCCAAGTCCATACAAGCTGCAACTTGAAATCTAAATCCTGTCCTAAAATCTCTGCATATGAAAGAGTAATCCATCTTCAAATAGAATTACAACAGTGACATTTCCAAAATCAAGATGTATTAACACCAGAACAACCAATGGGTCAAATTTACCCACAGCTGTGCAGGGTCATTATAATTTACTAAAACAACAAGCCCAAGGTGGCCTAAGGCTTTTGCAAAGTACAAAGACAGACATGGATAAGACAGAGAGAGCTATTAACTAAACAAATTCTTTTCTAATACCGGTAGCAATTTTCGTTTTAGGTTTGTACTGACAAACATGTAAAGTAATTAATGGTATTAAATTAACTTTAAATCACCCTACACTTGGTACATTAAAGGTGCGGGTTGTAAAGTTGGGAAACTAGCTAGTATCAACCCGGCAACCTGCCAGTCAACACCTCATAGTTGACAAGCTAGTACGTCTGTTCTTTTCTTACCTGTAGCAGATATTGAAGGAGTCTGAAATGCAGACTGTCATCCCGTGGTTAGATAAGCTATATATACTGGCTCCCTAGTAGCTACCACTGTGACTGTTTTCAACTCCACAAATGAGTGCATGAGCTCGTGCACCTATGAGATTGTAAGCAGGGTTGGCTGGCAGGTCGTGTGTCTCATCATCTACTGTGGACTGCTACAAACCATTGGCCACTAGCTAGTTTCCCAACATCATAGACTGTACCTACAGTATGAATTGTTCCTGTGCGTTCCAGTGGCCTGTAACGGGGTGGTAGATTGGATGCACTCACTGCAGGTTTCACACATTTATTGTAACATAGCAATTTGCCCTAGAGAACGGGTGGGCTTTAGGACAGAACAAAGGTCAGTCCGGTGCGGTCGTACTTTTCCACTCATCTCAGACCTGCTGCGCCACACATCACACCAGCTGGCGGTCAGACAGAGACACTTTCTTGAAGACCACGTCCACTGACTTGAACCAGAGAGGAGAGAATGGCTTGAGTAAAGGTTTTGGAAAATGTGAGTGTACTGGTTGGGGACCTGGTGGTTACAGATGGCAAAGTTCCCTCTTGCCAGCTGCCAGCTTATCGGCTTTAACGACGCGAGTGAGCGATGGCCAGTCCCTGTGCCCTCTGGGTCTTCATGTCCTTCATGCCAAAACAGCGCTAGCGGCTGCAGCACGCCAATAAAGACTCACAGCGTCCTGATTGCAAAGTATTAAAGCTCCCTCTACCCCGATCATGTTCACTCATTCACTGAATCATGAAGATCAAAGAAATTGGAACAGCATCGCACGTTCACTAATCTGTAGGCCTCAAATGTCTTGCTTTCTCAAATTGCTTCGGTATAGATTTCTTTAATCATTTAAAGAACACTTTAAAGCCAGGTTTGTTAAAATAATACTAACACTATCCCTAGGGCTACTCTACTTTTCCGATAAACAGTTTTTTTTTTTTTTTTTAATTCAACCTCTCTTGCCTTGTTTTTGCTGGTGAAACCTTTACCGCGGGGTAAGATCATTTGCCAGTCCCCGTCCAACTGTAATTTTCAACCAACCTTCCCTATCACCTCCTCTCCTTCACTTTTTAAATGAGCTGTTTTGGAACGAGCTCCGGGGGCAGCATTCATTTAAGAGGCAGATATAAACAGGCATTAAAAGGCAGCGTGGTCTTAATTAGCTGAAGCTGCTCATATGTTTGGTGTGATTGTGTAATGTTTATACTGCAGTACTGTATGTGTGTGTGTGTGTGTGTGTGTGAGAGAGAGAGTGTGCATGCTGTGTCAGGCCACTGTGCTAATCACCTAGTCTGAGTTTTATCGCCTTATGCAATGTTGCAACGATATTGGCATGAGAGGGCAGAAAGAACGGGGAGATGCCTCTTGTTACTGTCAGTATGACCAAGACGAAGTGCTTTCCAGTCATTTCTATGTGTTATTTATTTACTTTTTCTACACGGTGCTTCATGTACATACAGAGGTGGGTAGTACTCAAGTATGTTTATATGTATGTTTATATGTACGCGAGTGGTTTTTCCCATATGTTTGAGAGTAGTAGTTTTACACAACACTTTTTAGTCTTATTCAGTGTTATACAGTGGTCCCTCACTATATCGCGGTTCACCTTCTGCAGCCTCGCTGTTTCGCAGATTTTTTTTTGGTGCAATTTTCATGTATTTTTTATACAACGTATGAAGGCGCATTGTGTTCTGTGTCCTGATTGGCTAAAGGAGAACCCGCACATTGTATTCTGCGTCCAGATTGGCTAAGACCATTGTCAGTCATCTCCTCCTGTGCTGTGCAGTGCAAAGTGCGTTCAACTTCGCCGGACGTGCACCGGTGTTCGATGGCTCTGAAGTGCTATATGTTTGCAGGTTTTCTCTCCGACGGATGTCTGCAGTGTCGACGAGGGCCTTCATTGGAGGGCGGCGCTGCGGCAGAGCGGTGCTGGTGCGGGGGGGGGGTTGTCTGTGACGTGGTCACTGTTAGTGGTTTCTT
>JAQQAE010018153.1:0-11268 GCA_029823295.1 Pseudamia nigra
CCCCCCCCCCCAGCCAGCACCACACCACATTGCTCACGGGGGATTTTGCAGCTGCCAAAATACAAAGATAATATGCATTTGTTTTCTTGGAGGCAGATAAGTGATTCACCCTCTGAGTCCACCTGATCCAATTGTCCAAGGCCCTCATGTGTTGTCCAGAACTTTATAGAGCCAGCAACATGTACAGTAATAATTATGTAGTAAACAAAAAGTGTCACACAACCCAGAACATGTTAATGTGCTTTGGACCATCAGTCTTCTTGTGCAGAGGAAGCACGGATTAGTGTCACTACAACTACTGTACAAGTTTAACAACCGTTTAACAACGCTGGTAATTCAAATAAAATTCTGTGCAGCAGACGTAGCAGTTGATCTCATTTTCCTGGTGTGGTTGTCGTGAGAGACATTTTCATCACAGTGTTTGATGGTTTGGTCGACTTCAGACACACACACAGATTTTTCAGACAGACTGACCTTCATCTCTTACTGTTATGATGTACAGTCTTTTCTCTGTTTGATGGATTTGTGCAGGTGTTGTAGTAATGTTGCCATTAACTGGATCGACTCTGCACAAGTGAACAGCGTCGTCCTACAGCACTATTAACGTGGGGATTTTCTTCACATTTTTCATGACTGCACTAATTGGTTTTGTCCTTTTTTTTCCAGACAGTATTACTCATCTGAAGCAGCTGTCTTATGATAACTACGACATGGAATGAAAACAGCTGCGACGTTCAGTATTTTCTCTTTCACACAGAACAGTGATTGTTTACATACTCCTTTTCAACCTGATTAACATCGTTATAATGTTTTTAGAGGCGGTACATAAATCCTCTTAATTAATCTGTTTTCAAAGACTTTTATTCCCGGTGGTATGGAAACACGTTACCGCTCAGGATGATGGACTGATGTTTGGGAAGCATGAAATCTTGTAATTCCATTTTTTATATTAGTAATCACTACATTGTTTTTTCAGTCTGAGCCAGTTTAGTGTTTAACAATGTGAATTTCATAAACTGTACTTTTCTGAGCGAGTTCAACACTCCTAACATGATTTGTCGTCATAGAAATGTTTGTATTATCATTGTTAATAAATATTTTATTTTAATGACGTGTCATGTTTTCTGTCAAATTGAGTGTTTAAAGGATGTGTAAAATAAAGTTCCCTGTTTTTCCTTATAATAAAACAGATCTAAAAATAATGTCATGAGTCTCACAAGAAGAAGAAAAACACACTGGTATGAAACGAGCCATTTGGATTTCTGGATATTTCTGATCACGGTCGACTGATATTGATTTTTCAGGGCGGTTATTGATTACAAGTAATTAATGAAACTGACAAGTGGAGCTGATATATATTTACATTCAAGATAATAATCTTTCAGAAAAAAAATTATGATTTGGAATCTCTAACACAAGTCTTTAACTAGGACATTACTTGAGTAAATGTAACAAAGACCTTCGATCCACTTCCGGTATGTGACGGGTCTATTACACCAACGTGCGTCTCAGAAATACACAACAAACGTAGAAACAAGCAACAAAACGAGCAGATGTCCGAAAGTATGAAGAAAAAAAAACCAAGATGGCAGACGATAGGACGATTTGCACCCACAGTGTGATTCCGACGCCACAGCGGCCGAGTGGATGTGTGACCCACGCTGCGGAAACACATTCGACAGCGACGTCACATCGTGTTCTCTCGCTGCCAGCCATGACTCAGCAGAATCTGTTCGAAAACCAATCACACAGCTGCCGAACACAACTGTGTGTGTGGTTGACAAAGGTTTGCGTTGCTATCGATCGGTCCACGATACGGGAGGCGTGTCGTAGGTACCAGCACAGCGGAGTATGTACTCGACTACAGGCAGTCCTCGTGTTACGGATGAGTTCCGTTCCTACGGTTGCGATGTAACCCGAATTTCCGCATAAGTCGGAATTAATCCTTTAATTCCCCCTAAATACCCCTTAAAACTCTAAATAACTATCCAAATATCGCATTTTCCTCATTAAAAGTCGCGGTTTTTGTATAGTCTGACGAGGGGAGCAACAACAGGCGCACAGCTGCCGCGGTCTGTTCAGGGAACATCTGCTCCGCCTTTCTCCGACCTTTTGATGACATCCAGCTTCGTTTCCATGGTAACGGCTTTCCTCTTGGCTGGACCAGCATCGCTAGAAGATCCTGCTTTCTTTTTTGGGGCCATGATGTGAAAAAGGAGGGTGAAAAAAGCGAAGATACCGACAAAATCACGTAGCACAAACACAGACACGCTACACTACGCGGTGACTGGAGACAAATTGTCGGACGAGACTCAGGCGTCGAAACTGGCGTCGGCCGAGTCCCGCGTAACCCGGGAACTGCCTGTACATGTAGAGGAGTAAATGAAGAGTTCATCTGCAAAAGCAGATAACTGTTTGTAAAATTCTCCTTTTTTAAAATCGTGTACTCCAGTGTACCAGCATGGATTCTGGATCCTGGAGGAACCTCTGTGTGAAGCGTTCATCAAAACTGGTAGCTCAAATTTTTTCCGAAAACTGGCACTTATCTGTTTTTGCAAATGAACTCTTCGCATGTACCTGCATTTTCCCCATAAAATGTATTTCTGAAAGGTGGTATTTTGTAGAGTACATTTATATTCTTACTCACATTTGTGATGAAAAGGAAATGTACTTCTCACTTATATTTTGCTGAATGAGCAGGAGTCAAAAAGGTTGAAATAAAAAAATGAATTAAAAAATATCAGGCAAATTATCGAAAATGAATAAACTAAGCAACAAAATCAGCAGGGATGCGGAAAAAAGAAAGCAACAATATGGGCAAAACAATCAGGAAAATTAACAAAAATGAACAAAACGGACAAATTGTAAAATGAACAAAATAAGTAAGAAGGATGAAAAATCAGCACAGTGAACAAAATAAGGAACAATATGAACAAAAATGATCAAAATAATCAAAAAGGTTAAGAAAAACAAAATAAGCAACAACATTTGTAAAAATTAACAAGGGTTTTCTTAAAGTTAAAAATGAATAAAATATAGAACAAAAATCAACAAAAAAAGATCAAAAGTAATGTTTAAAATAAACAAAAAGGCCGTAAATTAGATTGTAATAAATTCCACGTCATGAAGTTTCTCCTGAAGTAGTTTTTATATGAGACACTTACTCTTTACTCTCACTCAGGAACTAGTTTTTATGAGTACTTCTACCTGAGCCATTAGAAGTATAAAGTACCAACACTTTTACTCGAGTACTGTTTCCGTGTACTGCTACGTCTGGGTATGTTTGAATTCAGTGCCTTTTAAGATCATTTTAGACCAAATTAAAGTGAGAGAGAGTAACTTTATGTCCTTCTGCTTTGTTTCCATCACACTTAGGCCATAACTCAGTGACAGAGCTGTGCCTGAAAAAAAAGGTCGGTTCTTCTGTCCGCGTATGAAATGCAACGTTCACCAGTGTTTTATTTCGAACAGGGTCGGTTTCCTTTTTTTTTTTTTTTTTTTCTTTGCCTTGCTTTTCTGCTTCTGTTGTTTTCTTCTTCTTTCTTGTTGTCCAAGCCGTGGCAGTTCACCTTCGCGGGTCCAGTGCATCTCAGCCACAGGACACAGAAAACCTGGAAAATGATTGGCCAATTTTCCCGTCATCAAAAACATATAGGGAATGAGCAAAAAAAAAAAGAAAAAGTCAAATCTCCTGGGAAATTATTGTTGCTTATTTTGTTCATTTTTTAACTCGCTCGATTATTTTTGATCATTTTTTTTTTACTTTTCTTATCCCGTACTTTTTTTTTTGTTTTGTTTCAAAGAAGCACCTTGAAACAAAACCACTAAGTAGCATGAACACGTTGAGAAGATGTATTAGTATATGGTGGAATGAAAATGTCCCGGGTATCTGCAGCATGTGCATGAGAATGATTGACAGCCCGTTTACCCTCCCCTTATCACTCATTGGTCAAATCTTACCAGGACAGGTGGGCTTTTACAAATCACTTCACTGTTTGCAGGTCATGCAAAAGGTGTTTTTCCCCAAATGAATGCATTAATGTCCTGTTACCAAAAAATAGTGACAGTTTCAACAAATATACCTAAAAATGATCCAGTGCGTCCCACAGCCACGTGTCCACACGCTGCAGTGCATACGTGAGTGTCAGAAATATCCAGAACGTTGCTGCTCCTGCTTGACAAACTTTATTTTTAAAGATTTCATATTTAATACAAAGACAGAGACACAGCCCGTGTTTCCTCCTGACCGGATCTAAACTTCTCCTCACATGTCTTATGAACTAAATCATGTTGAAAATCACTCGTTCTCATCAGCCGTTTCACATTTTACACCATATTTTATGTGATTTTCACACTGTTTTTAGACCTTATGCACCCCGATACAAATTTTCTCTGTTTGTAATTTCTAATCAAATGACAAGGCACAACTATTCACACAGTTTACAATGAAATAAGTTATATTCCATACTGCATTTTCAATATTATTTTTGCTTATTTTTGTCTGTCTCTTTAATTTGTTCTTTTTATGCATTATTTTCCTCAGTTTAGCCTATTTTGTTCTTTTCATTTTGTCATTATATGCACTATTTTGCTCATTTATTGTCTATTTGGGTCTTTAATTTCTTCACTTTATGCAATATTCTGCTAATATTGGTTTATTTGAGTCTGTAATTTTTTTTTCATTTTATGCATTATTTGCTCATCTCTGTCTACTTGAGGCTTTAATTTACCGTAGTCATTTTGTGCATTATTTTTACTTGGTTTCATCTATTTGGTCATTTTATTTGTTGATCTTGTGCATTGTTTTGCTCATTTTTGTCTATTTTATTCTTTAATTTGATCATTTTATCCATTATTTTGCTTAGTTTTGTCTATTTGGTCCTTTAATTTTTTTATTTTGTGCCTTATTTTACTCATTTTTGTGTATGTGGTTCTTTAATATGTCCATTTTATGCATTACTTTGCTCATATTTTTCTGTTTGGGTCTTTAATTTTGTCATTTTGTGCATTATTTTTACCCGATTTTGTCTATTCGGTCGATTAACTTGTTGATTTTGAGCATTGTTTTGCTCATTTTTGTCTATTTTGTTCTTTAATTGGTTAATTTTCTCCATTACTCTGCTCAGTTCTGTCTATTTGGTTCTTTTTTTTATTCTGTGCCTTATTTTGTTCATTTTTGTGTATATGGTTCTTTAATTTATCCATTTTATACATCATTTTGTTCTGTTTTTCTCTGTTTGATTCTTTCACTTGTTGATCTTGTGCATTATTTTGTCCATTTAGTTAATTTCGTGTTCATTACATCAAAACACAAAGACGACATTTGAGGTAACGGTTCAAATACTGGTCAGTCTAGTAAAATCCATGTCGATGAGTTGTCGCACCGTTGGGATTATGAAAGCAGAAACATGTGCGTGACTTCAGGGAAATGGACTCTTTGAAGACAGTTTCCAAAAATTTCTCTTGAGTGGAAAACAGTGTAGGTTTGCTTTGAACACTGTCTCTGGTTGTTTGACATTTTAAGTGTCAAACATCAATTTTTCTTTGGTTTTGGTACATTGCTAATGTTTCAGTTCATGGAACAATAAAATGAACAAAATTATAAAAGAAAACAAATAAAAAGAAGCAAAACAAGTAGCAAAATGAACAGAATTGACAAAAAAATGAATAAAATAATCAGAAAAATGAACAAAGTATAAAAATTATCATCTGGAAAAACAGCAAAAATGGTCACAATCTGCAAGATGTTGCTTGTAGCTGATCATTCATGAATGATCGCAGACTGCACCTTTAATCTTTAAAACACCTATGAATATATTCTGTAAGAGTTGATCACAGTATCATTGTCGTTATTTATTTATTAAACCCTTGTCCATCAAACTGACCTGCTACCGTCTACGAGCCACAAAACACCGTGTGTTTGTCTTCACGTTAAAAACCCACAGATTATTGTCACAGCACAATGTCAAAAAATACAAAAGTAGTACAAAACTTAAGAAATACAACAACATCAGTGTCCTTGTAGTATTTTAACATGGACATGTTTCATTTTTTTTGTACAATACACATATCACTGACAAATAGAATGAATTGGACCATGACAGCGTCAGTGGCTCCCGCCGTCGGGGCTGGATCCCGAGGCCCCGTTTAGACCTGGTCCCATTAACGCAGACACCACACCTGCATGTTGAACCAGAGCAAATTCTACATGCAAGTCATTTAAAATGGCTGCATGGTACAGATGTGACTTTGTTGTACAGATTACACTCACACGACGTGTCCCACACACACACACACACACACACACACACACACGACCACACAGATCTGTTTGCAGTTTGATGATGATGCTTTCACTTACTGTTGCCAAGGACCATGTCTATGCAATGAGGCCAAGGCTGAATTAACAAACCAACAAACTGTCCGTATGTTTTTGGTCTCTGGGGGGAAACTGGAGTATCTGGAGAAAACCCACACCGGCCACTGAAACACCGTGCAGTTCTAAGACCAAATACTGAGGCCACCAGTGAAAGTCTCCAACAGCTGCATCTCTCTACGCTAAGTGAACACATTTTTTATCATAGTGCATCTTTAATGTTTTCTCTGTTGCGAGGATCTGCACGGGGCTGTGATTGACAGGTCCCACTCGCCTGCACAGTCGAACCAAGCCAGACCTTAGTAGAATCTTTTTATTTAATAACATAACTGTGAAATGACATTGTGACGCAGCGTTTGTTTCCCCTGAACCTTGTGAGGCCTCAGTGCTGACCACCGGGCAGAGGCAAAGACGGAAATCTTTTGCAGCCACTTTGCTTCTCTGCATCGGTTCCTGCCGCTGCTCGGACGTGGATGCAGAGGGTCTACTTGTTTAATGTGGAAGTGTCCGCTGTGCTTCTACCGGGGAGTGATCGGCAAAGTGCCTGCTCACTGTGTCCTGTGTGACGTGGATCAGTGTGCCGGGGGAGGCTGGTGGGGTGGAGACGGTAGCTGTGAGGGTCCATAAAGATATGGTCCAAGGGTCTCACAGGCCTGGTCAAAAGAGGCCCAGAGATGACGGTAGCAGAGAGTGGTGCTAGCATGTGGACGCAGTAAAATGCCACATTGGGGTGTGTTTTGAAATACCTGAGCTGACCCCACCCCTTGTTCCTTTTGCTTCTTTGTTTTCTGAGCATTTTGGCTCATAGACTTTATATATAACTGTGACATGATCCATTGGTTTCTGAACTGTTTTAAGGCCGTTTGAATTATTATTTTCTGGATGTCATTTTGGAGCCGAAAACGGGATGTGATCGTACTTGGAGAAATGAAGGTGGCGCAGCGGGTGCATGGTGTACCAGTGGCTACGCTAATGCTAATGTGGCTATGCTAATGCCAATGCTAAAAGCTAGCCTTCTGACTGTGGAATTTCAAGTATCCCCTAAAAACATAATTTTACAGTGTTGCTCGTGTCCGTCAGGAAAAGTTATGTTCTGTTAAACAGACGCTCTGACTTGATGTGGCCACACAGGTGATTGACAGGTCTTTCATACAGACCTGTCAATCACTTGCTAGAGGCTCCAAATAAAATGCTTCAGACCATGACATGTATTCACTGAGTATTTTTTCGAGTGGAATGAACAGTGCCCCCACTCGCCGCCCGGTGGCGTCACAACGATACGAGGCTCCTGCCTCGGCTTCACGGCTCCGCCCCGGTCCCGCGTCACCGAGCAGCTCGGGATTTTCTCCATCGGGCTCAGAACCCCGCCCACTGAACCACTCACTGACCAATCAGATCTACGAGAAGACCCCACGTGGCAACGAGAACGGACGACGAGGAGAAAAAGAACTCATGTTGTGCTCTGTGGTTTTGGACAGAAAATAAAAGAGTTATATCTACAAATCATCTAAATTCTGTCTTTATATTTGTTCTTTGCTGTCAAATTGTTTCGCCAACTGAAAAAAAAGAGTTCGTCCACACCAAACATCATAAGGAGAACTTATGAGAACACACTGACGTGGCACCAGCTGCGGCTGAACCGAAATGAAACACGTCATCAAAAATATGTGTGTTGTCCAAAACATTAGCACAAAATCACTGTGAGCATCATCATCCATAAGTAACGTCGGTTACTGAGCTACACAGCAGTGACTCCTGTTGTTTAGGTTCATATTAAAAAGTGAAATGAATAAAATTTAAATCAGTGACATATACAGTGGTCATGTGATGTGCTTCATCCGTTCAGTTTTTTTTATAGTTCATCAAGTCACTCTGATGTTGATCAGAAATGTTTTGATTCTTCACATCTTTTGCTGTGCTGTTTTTCATTCGTTCCATTCATTGTAAGATGTGCCGGTGACCGGACCGGGCCCGTGCCGGTGATTGGTCACCCGGCGGAAGCTCCGCCTTCTTTTCCTGTGAATATGCTCACGACGTCTGTCTCAAAGCCTGAGCTTGATAAACGGGTTTGTGTCCGGCTCCGTGACCCCGATCAGCCTCATGGTCACGGAGGTTCGATTCGTGACACGGACCCGCCGGTTTGAACCAGCTCCAACATACCCAGGAGGTTCCGACCCAGCTGCTGTTTGTTGTGTGGAAAACGGATCCCAGTTCATTTTAGAACCAGGTGCAAATGGTGGAAATGAAAGTATTATGAACATCATTCCTCCTGCTCCAAAATTTTATCACAATTATGATTTTTCACTTTGCATTCTTGTCATATATATATATTTTTTAAAAGACAATAAAAATGTTTTTCAAAGGGAAAAACTTTTGTTTTTGTATATTAACACAGAATGAAGACAAATTAACTACACTGTAATGACGTCAAACCACCAGGGAAAAGTTGCATTTAATCCGCTCTTAAAGAACTGTTGGAGTTAAAGCAGGCAGTAAATGGAGGATTATTGTCAAATATAGTTCATGGTATTTTTTTGTCATAGCAAATGATGATTTTACTTGATAAACATTTTTCTTTTGTCTCTATACTCAGATTCAGTTCATTTAACTTATAACATTAAATCAAAATAATCAACAAACAAAAGTCACAAGAGCAGAGATCTTTTTTTTTTGTCTTTTTGCTTTTTTGCCTCTTTTATGTCTTTTAGTGTTTTTTTGCAGGTTTTTTTTTGCATTTTTATGTTGTTTTACATGTTTCACGTGAGATTTTTTCAGCTTATTCATCATTTTTGTCTTATGTCCTTTTTATCTTGTCACATATTTCTGTTGTTCTCGCCTTTTTGCACCTTTTACATCTTTTTTGAATTTCATTTTGTTGTATTTCATTTTTATGTCTTTGATGACATCTTTATTGTCTTTCTATCTCTTTCTGTCTTTGCCATGTTTTAACATCTTTTGCATCTTTTTTTATGTTGCCAAAATGATTTTTGTCTTGTCTTTTCCAAATGATTTAAAATCACAGGTAGTTAACCGATTGCTTTCACTCGTGACCAAATATCCCCTGTAAAACCTGAATAAAATAATTTGAAATTCATCTGGATAATCTATACCATCCAGTTCTGATTGTAATATTCGTTGCAGATGTTAGCTGCACATCCTTCTCATTTATTCCATCCTGTTTCCAGTTAAACCACGTTGCTCCTGCAGTTGTGAGGCACCGAGGCGCGGGACATTTCCAGGTGCACGGTGGATATGGGAAAGTGCTCGCTCTCGTCCTCCACAGGGCGGCAGCGGCAGTGCAGGATCACCTCCCTCACCTCCTGGCGGAAGTTGGAGTTGAGGAAGCCATAGATGATGGGGTTGATGCAGGTGGAGGACATGGCCAGCAGGTGGCAGAGCGAGAACAGCAGGTTGTGATTGCAGACGGGCAGAGCCTCCTGCTTCCAGTCTGACACCACGTTGAAGATGGTGAGCGGCAGCCAACAGAGAGCAAACGCTGTGATCAGAGCAACCAGCATCACGTTAATACGCCGGCTGTGAGTCATACGGTGGTTCTCCGGGGTCCTGTTTCGGTCCAGCATGTCTTTACGATGCCGGAGACGCACAAGCACCCTGATGTAACAGAGCAGGACCAGTAACAGAGGACCACAGTACTGGAAAAGCAGGAGCCATGTAGTGTAGGCCAGCCTCTGCTGCTGCGATGGCCAGTGCTCCAGACAGGCCTCCATATGCGGAGATGTGGAAATGTAGGAAAACAGGGTACGATAGGAATCCGGGAGCACAGATGAGTTCTTGGAGATAGGCCGCGGTGTGGATGCATTTGTGTGAAAAGCTTCGAGCACAGACTCCGGCAGGGGAACATTGGCGTACGGCTCGCTTGTGAGAAGCTGAAAGGCCAAGAAAGGTGAGGAGGTGAAACAGGCCAGAATCCAGATGACGAAGACCGCCGCGTAGGCCTGAGACATGGTCGGCTTCCATCCAGACGGATTAATGATGAGCTGGTGTCTTTCCAGAGCGATAAACACTAGAGACAGGACGGACACCGTGACAGACGTGCACTGGATGAACGGCACCAGGCGACACAACAGCGACCCAAACACCCAGTGGTCCATGAGGGTGTAGATGACAGTGAACGGGAGGCAGAAGATGCACACCAGGATGTCGGAGAATGACAGGTTGCAGATGAAAATGCTGGTGACATTGGCTTTCTCTCTGCAACGGGTGATGATGCAAATAAGGCTGATGTTCCCCACCACCCCCAGGACCATGGTGACGCTGTACCACACCACGAGGCATGCCGTGAGGACAGGAGACATGTGACAGTGCTCATCCTGCCCGACAACAGAGAAATTGGCAAGGATCTGCTGGGTCTCATTGGCCGACCACACCTGCTCAGAGTCACCGCGACCAGGTCTGGCCTCCGCCCACGGCAGGGAGCATGGAGATGTGCTGCTGCAGTTGAAGGCCAGAGGCACAGCTGTCGCAGGTGAAGAGGATGGACTTGTGTCAACACTCAAGGACATTTCACCAGGGCTTCAGCGCGATCGGCCCCTGAGATCAAACCGTCCATATCGCATATCCCTGAAACTATGTGAGACAAAGACGGAGAAAACACACAACAAAGCACAAGAACATACTATTATTTTCTTGCAAATGAGGTGTGAAGTGCAAATGAAGTGGACACTTTGCTTGTCTTAGAGAGAACCACGGTGGAAATGCTAATGAGCAAAGCTAACTATTCATGTATTCATTTTACACAAGTCCACATAAGCTGCAAATGGAACATGTTTTCCATTGAAAATGGACCCTTTCGCTTAATTTTTCACCTGTAATAAGTGTAATTAGGGACGTTTTGATTTGATTGTGAGTGCTCTCAACATCACATAAAAGGT
>JAQQAE010018154.1:0-11268 GCA_029823295.1 Pseudamia nigra
TACAAACCTCTCTTATCTTTTTAAATGGGTGAACTTACACATTTTTACGTTGCCCAATACTTATTGGCCCCACTGTAGGTCCCTGAGGAGGTCCATATTTCACTTTGTAGACTAATTGTGCACTGACCCCCATACCATCACAGATGCTGATGACAGTCTCCGCCTCTCTACAATACTCTATTTATACCCAGTCATGTGACTAATCTCACACTGAACCTCAATGTCACATGATCTACCAGGTGGGTTTTGAACCATTTCACAGCTTTTACAGGCTTTTCTTGAAAATGACCCGGCATTTTTGAAACGTGTTACTGACATCCAATTTATACGGGGCATGAAACACTATTACATTGTGACTTTCTCTTCATGTTGTTTTTACATTTTGTGAAATCATCACATTCTAGTTTTGATTTCACAGTGACTCAACTTTTTTAGGAACAGTTGTATTTTAATCTGTTTACATTTGATTTTTAGAACACTTAAAAAAGGAAGTATCTATATAACAGATTGGATGTAGAGATTAAAATAAAACTGTTTCCAAAATAGTTGAGTCACTGTAAAATCATCAGTTTTATTGATTTTACGGTGACTCAACTTTTTGGAAACAGTTATATTTTAATCTCTACATCTGACCTTTCCTTTCTATGTGCAATAAAAATCACTCTGTTTAGCTTCTCGTACTTCACTGATCAGTCTGATTAAGGGTTATTGACTGGCGGTTCTCGGTGACCATTGACCTTTCAGAGTTGTACCTGAACTGCTCTGTCCCGGTCCTGGATCGTCCTCCGGATCCTCTGTCGTTCTACCGAGACTGGATCGCTCCCAACAAACCCTGCATCATCCAGAACGCTACCAGCCACTGGCCGGCTCTGACTAGGTGGACGCCACAGTACCTCAGGTGAGAAAGCCCCGCCCACTCCGCTGGCACTCGCACTGACAACAGGAAGTGACCCATTTGTTGATCCTGTAGGGAGAAGGTGGGGTCAAAGGTCATCAGCGTGGCGGTGACCCCGAATGGCTACGCCGACGCCGTGAACGAAGATCGATTTGTGATGCCTGAAGAGCGACGAATGAGCTTCAACTCGGTCCTGGATGTCATCGAAGGCAAGGTGAGTGTTGACCAATCAGAGACGAGCACAGGTGAAAAAATGAAGAAAGAAAAATGAAGAAAGATCAGCAACTCCGTCCCCGGCTGGATGCCGATCGGCCGCCTTGGCCGGACGCCGATGGGCAGCCCCCCGGCCGGACGCCGATGGGCCGCCCCCGCCCCCCGGCCGGACGCCGCTCGGCCCTGCACGTGGACCCTGATCACCTGTCACTGTCTTCCAGATGGACAAACGCGGTGGCGTCTTCTACGTCCAGAAACAGTGTTCAAACCTGTTGAACGAGTTACCTGAACTCACTGACGACCTGGAGTCACATGTTCCCTGGATGAGCTCCGCCCTCGGTGAGTTGGTCCTACTGAGCGTGCTCAGGTCTGCCTGAGCTCTGATTGGTCAACAGTGTGGTGCATTGACTATTTTGTCTCCAGGTTCATTTCTGTTTGAGACGATGCTCTACTTGTAAATCCTACGACCCCTAACCTCATCCTACGGCCCCTAACCTCATCATTCAGACCCCTAACCTCATCCTACGGCCCCTAACCTCATCCTACGGCCCCTAACCTCATCCTACGGCCCCTAACCTCATCCTACGACGATTTCTCTAATCAAACCATAAAGTTGCTGTTTGAGTGAATCATAATCCTTTACACAGTGGATTCATTGAATCCTCATCAGTCACGTACTGTGACGTCGGTGTTTGTCAATTGAATTGATTTACACAAACAAAACGTACAAGTTTCACCTTTAATTTATAAAAGTACTTGTTGACTGAGTTTGTGAAATAAAATCAGTGAATGTGGATCCGGATCCACAGCAAAGAAACCAGACGACATGAAAACCAGGGCTGTCAAAGGATTACGATTTTTAATCTGATTAATCACAGGGTCAGTGTGGGTTAATTGATTAATCACGATTAATACCCATTCATTATTAATCTAAATGAATCACAGGGTCACTGGATTAATTTTGATTAATCATTGTTTTTCATTGAGTGGAAGTAAAAACCCTCATGACAGAAGGTGATATTTACACTTTACATGTGTTTATATCAACTAAACAGTGGTTTCATGAGGATCAACATATTTAAATCGTTGGTGTCGCTGACGTCCAGCGTCTCCGTCACCACACTGCCTTTATTTATTTTGTTTTCAGTTTCATAGAACACGTGGATTTTCGTCATCATGATGCTTCTTGATAGTGTTTTGTACAAAGCATCTTGACATGTCATTTGTAAAAGCTCCATGAAGCCCCTGTGCTGTTTCCTACAGTTCACCAGGTGATGGAGGTCGACGGGGTCACAATCATCTCTGGATCGTTGCATTTATGAGTCGTTTACCAGTGATCAGTGGTTAATCTGTGTCAATGGGTGGAATTGTGGGATTTTGAGTGACTGTTCATTGCGCATGTGTTAATTGTGTCAAAATTTTGAATTAATCATGCAAATGGTTTAATCCGGATTAATGCGTTAATTTTGACAGCCCTAATGAAAACATGAAAATAAGGGAACAAGAAAACATGTAAATATAAACATAAGAAAACATTAAAATGAGAAAGCATGAAAATAAGAAAACATGAAAATAAAAGATGAAAACATAAAAATAAGAAACCATGAAGATGAGAACATGAATGAAGATAAGATCTTTGGACTCAGATGGTCCGAGCCGTCAGAGGATCTAGTCCCGGTACTGGTCCGGCATCAGAGCATCCAGTCCTGGTTCCGGTCCAGCATCAGAGGATCAAGTCCTGGTTCCGATCCATCTCCTCGCTCAGCCTCCTCATGGTCTGGCCCATCTCCCTGGGGCTCCGGACCCGGTTCTGGTACCGGAACTGGTCGAACCCCTCATGTCTCCGTCCAGGACTGAAACAGAACAGTTCGTCTCGTCTGAACTCGGACACGAACTGAGCCACGTGGTCCGTCCACCTTGCCGTCGAGGTTCGCAGCCGGGTCAGGTACTCAGACATTGTCGGGTAACCGGAACTGGAAAAGAGCCGGTCCAGGTTCCGAGCCTGAGGTCCGGACAGGTGAGCACTTTGGTCCACTTGCTGAGGACGGAGACTACCTTTACCAAACTCAATCGCACCTGCAACGAGAAGCATGAGATGAGCTAGACCAGAACCGGGTCTGGAACTCTGTGACAGTGTTCTGAATTCTGACCTTTGAACTCGTGGGTCATCAGCTCTGTCATCAGGTCCAGGCTCACGTTTCCTCCAGGTGTTCCTTCAGGATTCACCACGCGGTTCCACTTCAGCTCCTGACGGACCCGGGCCGGATAGAACCCCCCCATCCCTGGAGACACACGGTTACTGTGACGATGAGGATACCAACCAATCGTCTGCCTCCTACAAACTCTTATTTGATCTTATGTTACCCGTGAGCATGCGGTGCCAGGTGCTGAACAGTCCCAGGTGTTTCCGGGTCCACAGCAGAACCAGGTCCATCCTACAGAAGTCCGTCATGGCGTCCCCGTCCCCCTCCTGGACGGCGTCCCGTCGCGTCATGTGATACAGCCCCTCCCACACCACAGCCTTTGTGTAGTTCAACAGGAAGTCCTCGCCGTCGTACACCTTCGAGCAAATGTCAGAGCAGAACCACGACGCTGTGGAGACACGGGTCAGATCCTTTGATTGGCAGGACATTTTCTGCCCAACAACAGCAGCTGATTGGTCAGGAATTGATTTAGGAAGAACCCAAAGGTAGGCAAATTAAACTGATTTCTTAACGTTCAGTTCATTTGAATTTTCTTCGTATAGTGCCAATCATCACCACTTCTTGAATCACCGCCTTATCCTGGTGGAGGGGTTTGTGTACCTGACTGATCCATGAGCTATGTTGTTGGGGGGTAATTCCTCCCTGGTAGGGTCTCCCAAGGCAAAGTGGTCCTAGGTGACAGGTCAGACTAAGAGTGATTCAGAAGACCCTTATATGACTATGCCTTCCTGTGGACCCACCACCTGCAGGAAGGGTCTTAGGGGTCCGGTGCTGTGTGGTTTGGGTGGCAACCGAAGGCAGAGGCCTGGGTGGTCCATCACCAGTTGCCAAAACTAGCTGCAACTGGGAGGAGGCCCTGGGGCAGACCCAGGACACGATGGAGGGACTATGTCTCTTGGCTGGCCTAGGGACTCCTGTGGGACCCCCCAGAGGAGCTGAAAGAGGCTTCTCTGCTTAGGCTGCAACCCTAACCACGATAAGCGGAAGATGATGGATGGATGGTGCCAACCATAATCGACGATTATCTCTAGGTGCTTCACAACTCAGGGCCAAGACTTCACGACTATACAAAAAGTAAACCCAACAGAACCACCGAGAGCAAGACAAGGACGACGAAAAACTTCCTTTAAAGGAAGAGAAAAACCTCCAGCAGAACCAGCGGCTCACAGTAGGCGGCCATCTGCCTCGACCGGTTGGGGTTAGTGGACAGAGGAGAGACAAAAGAAGAGTAGAGATGATTTCAAAGTCTTCTGTACATTTTATTTCCCTGATTCTGGTCCATTTTCAGTGCTTGGTTGTGGTTCTGGTTGTGTACTCACTGTTCTGGACATGGTTCTGTTGGTCCGGTGTCAGACAGTCCCGGTGGTACCACTCATGTCTTCGGCACTGGTCCATCAGTCCACATTGGACCATCTGTCCTCCTCGCTGCTCTTTACAGACACAGAACACGTACGACCCAGACTCTCTGCAGCCGGGACTGCAGAACCAATCCTCAGCTGTGTCCGCCCTAGTCTGAGATCCAGGGCTGCAGAAGCGGTCTTTAGCCGGATCCGTCCTGGTCTGAGCCTGAACGCAGGACTGATGGAACCAGATCACAGAGCATAGGTTACTGCAGCAGCGGACCAGTGGCTCACCAGGACAATCTGAGGAAATAAACCAGAACATCTGTCAAAGTTCGAAACAACTGGACCATGTGAGGAAATAACCCAGAACCAGAACATCTGTCAGTCAGGTTGATGTGCTGGAAAAATGTTCAAACCTGTTCAATCTGCTAAAAACCCGGACTAGACTGGTAAACGCAAGCATAATCTCCACGGAGCAGAAGATAAAAAAATGTGAACATGAATGTGTACAAAGACTCCAGTCCACCAGGTGGCGCCAGTGCACTTCTGACAGTTTGACACCAATAAACTGAACTAACAAGTGTTCAGTCTGTGAAGAGATGGTGTGGGATTGTTGAGTCAAAATAGCTGAACTTGCTGGAAAAGTGCAAGAGTTAAATGAACTATTCAGTGGAGTAGTAATCGAAGAATCGACGCACTATCGTTGCCATGGTAACCACACATTCTGTTAGAGTTCATTTGGAGAATTGGTCAAAACGATAAAGGTTAGAATTATGAAAAGGAATATCAGAGATGAACTGAATAAGATGAACAATGTGAAGTTTGAATGGTTTGAATCAGACAAAAAAAGTAGGAGTAGAAACACGACAAAAAACGTACAGAAGTGGAAGAAGAAGAAGATTAAAGTCTGAAGACAATAGTCATGGTCAGAAGCAGCTGCTGAGACACAGATGTACATCAGAGACTAAAACACGCATTTTACTGTGTGTAGGCTAATGCTACATGCTAATGCTATGTTTGACATGTAGAGTTTGACATGCAGATTACTGTGTTTAGGCTAATGCTACATGCTAACGCTACATTTGACATGTAGAGTTTGAGATCCATCCATCCATCCATTTTCTACCCCTTAATCCTCGCAAGGGTCAGGGGGGTTGGCTAATGCGCCATGCTAATGCTACATTTGACATGTAGTTTGACATGTAGATTACTGTGTTTAGGTTAATGCTACATGCTAACGCCAGCAGCACACAGAGAAACGCGACACACCTCAACTCAACTCATGGAGTTAAATCATGATTGAAGGAACCTCGCACACAGCTGCAGATTGACAGCACGACGCACGCCTGGGAACTGGCGCCATCTGTTGACAGTAAACAGTGATTGCGTTGTGACCGGTTGTCACGCACATGTCCAGAGTTGGGACCGCTGCACATGGCCGAGACTGAGTCCTGGCGATTCGACATGTTGAATCAGCACGATTTCTACCGGGACGTCCTCGAGACTGAAAAATGTGGGTCGAGAACCGCCGTCCATCAAGCCGATTTCCAGTTGAGTTGAGTTGAGTCGTGTTTCTCTGTGTGCGGCCGGCTTAACGCTACATTTGACATGTAGAGTTTGACGTACTTTACTATTTAGGCTAATGCAACATGCTAACGCTAGAGTCCCCCCCCCATTTTTTTTGTAGGATCAATAAAGGATATCGTTGTATTTTGTCCTACCTCTTCGCTCAGCTTCAGATCCTCCATATTCCCACATCGGTGCAGTTTTAGTCTCATGTCTCCACTTGTGTCCAAAACCACATTATGTTTAGAGTAAAACCGACGTGTGCACAATTCAATGTCTTTGAATTTTATTTAATTCTACTGATGTATATTTAGATTAAATCATATCTATCCATTGATAAAGGTTTGGTCTGTTGCAAGATTTCATGATTTTCACGTCCACGTCGTCATCTTCATTATAAAATATCACATTTGTCCTCGTACCTCGTCTGCAGAAACACAACGGGGACACGTTCTTGTCGTGTTCATCTCCAGCCACTGACGCTACCGACGCCGCCACGTTTATGTCCTCCTGACTGGGAGCCGACCAGACCAGATCTACCAGTCTGTGGGCCAGATCCCGGACCAGCTCCATCTGATCCTGCGGATCAGACGGGAGTCCGGGCGGCTGCTGGTCCACTGCGTCCAGGTGCAGGTCCGTCACCGCAAACAGGGTCACGTAGGCGGAGGTCACAAACTGGAGGGACGCGGAAACGCAACAGAAATATGAACCCGCAGTGCGGTAGATCACCTGTATGCACATTAACACGGTTGATCTGTACCAGGTGGACATACAGGTAAATCAGACCACAGTCACTTTAAACCTCACCGTGATAAAATCCCACATGTTGATGAAATAATCTTTGGCCATGTTGTTGAACGTCTTAAACTTGAATAGAGACAGGATGTGGTGCAGAGATCCTCTAGAGCGTACAGACGTCTCACTCTGAAGCAGCTTCAGCATTTCCTGCAACATGTTCAGAAACAGACCGATCCGCTTCACACGTCGGACAGAAGAGAATTCAGAAACATTTAAAGGACATTGTCAGATGTGGACGAAACGGTTAAAAGCCGACACTGAAGCATCTGCTGAAGACATGGGCTGATTATTAGTGATTTTACCTCATCAGTAACAGATTCAACAAGCAGAGAACTGTAAAGACACAACAGAGGTCTAGTAGATGTGAGGGACAGCCTAAGCCCCGCCCCCTCCCAGGTTATGGACCAATGATACGGACAATGACAGCAGCAGATGTTTTCCTGACCCGACTGAACTCTGCATCATTTGTACACATTAAAACCAATTAGATTAATGACTGTTAAGGTGGACTGAGGTGTTTTTAAGGTGGACTGAGGTGATGTTAAAGTGGCTTGAGGTATTAAGGAGGACTAAGGTATTGTTAAGGTGGACTAAAGTGATGTTAAGGTAGTTTGAGGTATTGGTAAGGTGGACTGAGATGTTTTTAAGGTGGACTGAGGTGTTGTTATGGTGGAGTGAGGTGTTTTTAAGGTGGACTGAGGTGTTGTTAAGGTTGAGGTGTTGTTAAGGTTGGTTATTTCTGTGGCGTTATTGTACGGCCTCAGTCCATCTCATCCAAAGTAGAAGTGATTTTGGATCCAGACTGTCCTGTCGGTTCCAGGGCTCTACTGTGTCTCACCTCATGAAACAGATGTTCTCTCTGAAATTCAGGTGGGGCCTCTATCATCCCATCGGCCTTCAGTCCAGGTGTGTGCTCAGGCGTCGGGCGGTCATCGCCGTGCTCTTGGTCACGTGTCGTCTTGGTGTGTCGGTTGCAGGCTCGGTTCGGTGCGTCTCCACAGTACAGCAGATAAAACGGCTTCCTGTACAGCTCAGGTATGAAATCCTTCAGACCCAACGCTGCACTGACAGAGTCCTCTGAGAGGTCGGGCACGACAGCCCCCAGACTAACCTGAACAGGTAAACACAGAATCATGAGGACCTGCTGGGACAGGTGTAGGACAGGTGTGTTCAGGTGTATTCTCACAGTCTTGCTCTCCTGGTTCATCAGTCTGGTGTACAGGTGAGGGATGTGCCTCTCCACCTGTGTCCTCAGTGTCTCCAGACCTGTCAGGTGATCGACGATGATCCTCATCACCATGGTTTTCATTCGCTGTCGCAGTCGCTCATATGTCTGAGACACAGAGAATTATGGGTAGTTAGTCTGTCTTGTGTTGTCTTGTCCTGAACACAGGTAGCCGTCGTACCTGTTTGGACGGCAGGATGTCAGACGGGGACACGTCCACCGCTCGGACCTCCGTCCCTCTCACTGCTCTGAAATTAACTCGACTCCGATGTGCGAATCGAAACATCCAGCTGACGAAGGAGTGCGAGCGATCGGAGCACGCGTCCACTTTGGACGGAGATGGAACCTAAGACACATGAACCGGATCAGCTAGTACTCAGACGGGCAAGGACAGACACGGGCGAGGACAGAGGTGGACTCACCCTGACTCGTCCCCAGCTGAAGACGTAGGACGCTGCCTTTTTCAAGTCTTGGCTGCACTGATGCATTCGACCACTGAGCTGAAGAAAAAAAACATCAGTTCAGTGAGTTCGACTTCATTTACTGAAACAAATGTGACACAGAACTCGTACAAGATGAAAATGATTTAAAGACCAAACGAGATGAAAAAGACAAAAATAAACATATTAAACTTGAAACTTTTTATGGTGAAAAAAGACAAAACTCCTGTAGTTAATTTACTCGATCTGAGTGATTTATCTGACAATGTGAACAAAATAAATCCTGACAGCAGAAAACAACGAACAAACAAAAACATGAGACTATGACATGATACTAAGAATCATCGTCATCACACACTTTTATAAACACTGTAGATTTTAAATGAATCACACAAACGTTACAAATATCACATTTAAATCTGTGTAAATATAGCTTTAAATTCTGCAGCTTGAACACGTTCAAACCCACTGAACCTCACCTGGATCTGGTCCCTCCACGTCCTCACCTGTCCCTCGTCGTCCTTGTGGACTCTCCGAGTCTGGGTCCTGGAGCTGGATTTACACTGGACCAGTCCGAGACCACTGAGGACACCGAACGTCTTCAGAGGACAGCGATGGCGGAGAAGCTCCACCCCCAGCGCCGTCTGGACGAACCCCACCCTGCGATTGGATGTGTACAGGGGGACAGACAAGAGGACGGACAGTCTGCGGTCCAACATGTGCTGGACCTCGAGCTCCGTCAGGTGTCTAGAGAACCAGAACAAACGGAACAAGGAGATGAGGAACGAGCACCAGAACCATTGTCTGGCTAAATCCTGATCTGCAATTGGACGGACAGGAGGACGGACAGGGGGACAGTCTGCGGTCTAAGATCTGCTGGACCTCAGGTTCTTTCAGATTCTTTCAGGTTCGTTCCGTCGTCTTCGTCTTTTTAGTTGTTTTCTTTTCGTCGCGTCTTATGTCAAGTTTATTCTTATTCTGTTACATTATTTCCATTGTTGTCATCTTTTATATATTTTCATCAGTTTTATCTCAGTTCATTTCATCTCTTCAGTCATTTTCATTTGGTCTTTTTTCACGTTTCATCTTGTTTTTCATCTCATTTTTATTTTTTGCATCATTTCCATCTTTTTCTCTGTCTTTGTTTTGTTTGGTCTCAATCGTTTTTGCCTCATTTCATCTTTTACATCATATTTGTCTTGTTTCATCTTGTTTCTTCGCTGTCTGTGTCAGACCTGGCCTGTTTCCCGGTGACGTAGCTGTTGCGGCGTTTCCGGATCCTCTTGGTGGGCGGGAACATGGATCGGAGACACGCCACCGTCAGCGGCGCCTTCTCCTCAGCCCAGGAAGACGTCCGATCCCAGCTGAACTCCGCTAGGCTGTCGGCGCTGAATGGTTTCCTGTAGGGTCCATCCACGTCGTTGACCATCTGCACACGCTGGCAAAAAAAAGCAAACGCACCACGAGTCATCCAGCGTGAACAGAAAGAAACAATATGTCCACGAAAAAAAGACAAAAACCTCGCGAGTCACAGAGCTTTAACTCTGAAATTGACTTCTACTGCAGTGTATTTCAACACCGCAGCTACAGTTAACAGTACTAGTAGGACTTTGCTGCTTTTACGGCTATTTGTTGGTTTGACACCAGTTTGCTAGTTTGAAGGCAGTTTGTAGATTTGAGGGCACTTCGTAGGGTTCACTGCAGTTCATCGGTTTGACGGTGGTTCGTTGGTTTGAGCATGGTTTGTTCACTGGCGGTTTGTTGGTTCGATGCCGGTTCATTGGTTTCACGGTAGTTCGTTGGTTTGACGGTGGTTTGTTGGTTTGACAACGGTTCATTAGTTTGATGGTGGTTCGTTGGTTTGATGGTGGTTCGTTGGTTTGATGCTGGTTTCTTAGTTTGACAACGGTTCGTTAGTTTGATGATGGTTTGTTTGATGGCGGTTTGTTGGTTTGATGCTGGTTCGTTAGTTTGACAGTGGTTTGTTGGTTTGACGGTGGTTGGTTGGTTTGACGGTGGTTGGTTGGTTTGACAGTGGTTCGTTGGTTTGATGGCTTTACAGTGTTGCTTTTAACAGAGGGATGTAAGCAGCATCTGTACCATTTAACTGTGTTAGCTGTGAGCAGCGCAGCAGTGAGTTTGGCTGTGGTAAACACAAGTGTAAAACAGCGTCTGAAGGTTTGGGAGCATTTTGATGCCACACCATGGAATGAGGCAGAATACGATAACATCTGATCTATGACTGTGTGTAATTACATTTATTTCTGTTGGTCAGGTCTCAACAATAGAATGAGCTTTAAGTCTGATGTTTGCATCGTCTTACAATAGTAAGACCTTGTCCACATGGAAACGCCAGGGACGACGTCGAGGCCGGACATCTAGACTGTATCTAAGTATGTCCACGTGGAGACGACGGACATCCGGACTGTATGTAAACGTGTTCACGTGGAGACGCCGGACATCCGGACCGTATGTAAACGTTTCCACGTGGAGACGCCGGACATCCTGACCGTATGTAAACGTGTCCACGCGGAGACGCCGGCCATCCGGACCGTATGTAAACGTGTCCACGCGGAGACGCCGG
>JAQQAE010018155.1:0-11267 GCA_029823295.1 Pseudamia nigra
GCTCGGTACTGTCAGTCTTGAGAAATCCCCACAGCATGATGGAAAACAGAATAAACTAGCCGTTTTTAATTTGTGTAACTTGTGACATCACATCTAAAATTAGCCCTGCCCCGTGAGCCAACTACCAACATTTCTGACTTTTTTTTTTTTGTCAGAAAACCAAGAAAAGTAGAAACTACTGTGTTTATAGTAACCTTACGTATGTCAGACTATGGGAATATGATCCCAGCTCACCTTAGGAATACCTGCAGTTCGGCCAATCAGAGAGTTTAGTGATGAAGGATGGGCAGGTATTACGCCTCACAGTGAAATCAAAAGGCCCTGTTCAGACCACACATTTTCTTCCTGGTACATCATATCCAATCAACTACAAACAGCTCTAATGCAGGGTCTGTACCACCCAGGATGCATTGCCGGACACATTGCTATCTGATCAGTCAGTCTGCATTCAGAGGACTGGGCTGCATTTGCTCACATACACATGTACGCGATGCATTAAGGACTGAATACTCATTTGATGTTCTCTGTTTAACATGTGAGTATAAAGGTGTTTGAACAAAAGGTGTTTGAACAAAGTCCACAGAGATGTATTAGCAGTGCTCCCCGTGTGTTTGTGTTACTGTGTGTGTTGCTGCTTGTGCATACCTGAATGATCCTCCCACCTTTCACCGACACATTATTTCTCCATCTTCTTCTTGCGTATATCCTTAGATCTTCAGCTGTGTGGAGGCAAGCCAGTCCAGAGTTTCATTGTCAAGTTCATTTCTAAAGTTGAGTTGTATATTGGCATTCAGCCATCATCTCAAACCATCTCATACTGATGTGCAGAGCAGGTCATGATCCAAATAATAACCCAAAATGAACAGAAAATGAACATAACTGTGCTATCTCAGTTAAAATACTGTATAACAAACCCCACAGACAAGCATATCATGATAGATAAAATGATCACAATGCAAAAATATATATCATGATAACAGTTATTTTATCATCCGGCTCTACATTGACATTCGTTTTTGACCTCCATTTGCCATTTACACCCCAGCCCAAAAAGATTTATTTCCTTAGAAGAGTAAATACTTTTGAGTCATTCATTATAAATATTACTAATCGTTTGAGCAGTTCTCATTTAACAACACTGGCATTTCAATTTGTTTACTCTGAAAAAAAGAAAATTAACAATTGAATAATCAGTCAACAAAATGAACACAGATTGAAGGGAACACATGATGGGATGTAATATTAATTTGATGCAGTCAAATTGCTATTCGCTCTCCTTGTCTTTCTCCTTCCAAAACGTCTTTTAAGTCACCTCAGTGTGCATTAATGAACTCTGATCTGCTTTCATCTCCTTTCATCCTTTTTCTCCGGGTCAGAGCATGTTCATTTTTCTTCATAAAATCAAACACAATTTACTTTGTGTAGTAGGGAAAGGCCAGACGGGTGAGGAGTGAAGGTTACACTGAAGCCAAATCCACATTCACTTCACACTGACTGGACTCTGTGCTTGCTGGTCCAGGTGGGAACGTACGCTCGAGGGATCCTCCAGGTGCGTTATCCTATCTGGCCTCGCTACGGCAGCTTCCTGGAGCATGTGTCCGATGATCGCCACCTGACTGTGGCCACGCTGGAGGAGCATCCCTTCGTCATGGTGGAGAACGTGGACCCAGGGACTGGCACATGTGTACGCAACACGGTGCCCTGCAGACGCCAGTCCAACCACACAGAGAGGTACGCAGACACACAAACATCTACTTTTATATGTTAACAAATTGGACACTCCTTCAAATTAGTACTGAAGACACTGGAAGTGTGAAAAACATGAATGGAATTGTGTAGCAAACAAAAAGTGTCAAACAGTGTAGCGCATGTTTTACATTAACAACTTTGTATACTCATGGCGTCTCATCAGATTCAGGAAGTACTGTAGTCACCTGGAACAATTATCAGTTCACAGCTTTGTCTCGCAAGCGTCAATTGGTGTTGTTTTTTGCCTCCTTAATGTGCTTTAGAGCATCGGTTTTCGAGCTGTTGTGCAGAGGGAGGCCAGGTACAACGTCAATAGCCTTATTAGTGCTACTACAACGACTGTACAAATCCACATTATGGCAAGAAACACTCAGTGAAGTGAAGAGAAAAGACCGTTTCTTCAAGTCTAAAACAGTCTCAGGAACTTTGAATGTGTCTCAAAGTACCTTCACCAAAACCATCATACATTTATCTGAGGTGCTGTAACGTGGTATTTTCTTTACACTTATTCCAATAAACGTATCCTCTGCAGCAGAGGTCTTTTTTTTCCTGGAATGGTCATCGTGAGAACCAGTTTCGTGACTCCAGACCTTCCATTAACATGTGTCCTAACAAATCTGATCAAATACAATAACATGCAGACAGCTCTAACCTAAGGTCTGGGACACATTCTTATCTGGTCAGCCAGGACGCATTTTGGGGGTGGTCCGGAACACATTTGTATCAAATCTAGGATGCATAAAGGAAGTGAAAGTGTTTCGAAGGCATCTGAAATGACCAAAAGGTCAACTCTTTTATCCATGAGGTCATAGGTAATAGCTACATTTTTCATAAGCAGGTGGAAATTCATAAAATGTTTTAAACTCTTGAAAATTTGACTATCACAAAAGTGTATTTCATGCAAGTTACTTTGACCGTTCTACTTGTAAAAAAAGTAAGGTCAAAGTCATCATGTTGATATTTACGTAAGGTGCCATGTGTTGTTTTTACTGCATCGCAATTTATGTGAATAAACAAATTCCATCTACCATTATGCACATTACCTTGTTTCAAATCTTTCCATTTCCATAAATCTTTAATTTTTTAAAATGATCCTCAAAAAGTGGCCACAGTGTTCATTGAAAAAGCAAAATGATAAAGAGATCATTCAAAGGATAGATTATTAGAGATGCAACTTCTCAGGAGGAGATAAAATGAGCAGTTAAGCAAATGTCAGAGTGAAAGTCTGGTCTGTGACAAAACGCCACAAGACAGACACAATAAAACAGAAGAGTCATAACATAACAGCAAAGGTGAAGTTAGAGTAGACAAACAAATGGTCAATTCTTTGTTTATAACGTGAAGTTTGAGATTTGCATTTTCATAAGCTATGTCCTCTGTATGTAGGAAACTTATATCTGAGTGAGTAACCAGGATGGAATTGGCAGTGACTCATTTTACTCCCACCTCGGGGAGAGCTCGAAGAAATGCGTCTTGTGATGAGTCATTGTTCTGTGGCTATATTAGCTGTGTTAATCTTATGGAGGCACAACAACCTGAGCATTTTGAAATGAATACACTTATTTTGCAGTAAAACTGTCAAGTGTAAATAGTGGCTTGTTGCATCTTTCATTTCTACTATAATTTCCAATGCACACACACTGATGAAACCCAAAACAGTGACTTTTTCCATTACTTTTGCTTGAATTAAGTCTGGGCAGTTCAATAATTTAATAAAAGCAATGTATTCTATCACCGCGTGGTAGTGTGAAAAGAACAAAAATACCTTCTCTGCTCTGCGACTGGTGACTTCAACTGGCTTACAGTGAATATCCCACTACACGTGATACCCAGTTGCACACAGACATGTGCCCCCTGTCACTCTATTTTCCTGCCCCAGTTCTGCTTAGAGTAGACACTAACAGCCTGCACACTTCATTAACCACGGAGTAATTGTGTACGCTGAGTGTCTAAGTACTTTAAAACACACCTCCAGTCTCGCACACAACTCGCGACACAATAGGAACCATTAATCAGCTATTACCTCTAACTACCTACAACTCCCTGGAATACACAATGTCTTCATTATATCCCAGCAACCACACAATGGAGCTACATGTCTCTAAACTGTTGTGGTGATATGTTGTAACACCAGCATCTCACATCGCGTTTATTATTTCCACCTGGGGAGGAATCATGTAGTTATGTTTGACAATAAGACTAATCAGTAAAACATGAGATCATTTGATTTGACGCAAAATACAAAGGGGACACACTGGACCTGATTTGATTTACAGTGAAATGAAGGATCTGTGGTGTGAGCTGGAATTCAAAATACACATTCTACTAACACGGGTACTATATGTCTCTTTTAAGCAAATCGACTCAATCATCACACTCATCTCTTTTTTAAGTTATTGCGAGCTACCCCTTGGTCACTTTTCCAGGTCTGGGCTGCTGAGGTAGGACTCGTGATTTACAAAGCGAGTGTTGGAAGATTGAAGACAGAACCGTAGGACGAAAGGAGTAAAGTCTGTGTAAATGTGGAGAGTAAGATTACTTACATGAACCTCCTCTGAGGCAGGGCTTCCAGTGGAGCATGAGATTGAGGGATGGTTCAGTGCAGCTTCAGCAGTAATGCAGACACTTTACCGGACAGGTGTGGCGAAGAAGGAGCTGGACCCAGTGAGGGATATTAGTTGAAAATTAGCAATAGCTATAAACTGTTTGTGCAGCGCATTAGTTGCATTCTGCATTGAACTCCATCATCGCTGTTAAACATATACATTCAAAGTAAAATGTCTGGATACGAGCAGTGGTGGCTGGGTTCACCTAGGATGAGAAGCATGGCTGTCCAGGAGGAGCTCAGAGGAGATCCTCTGCTCCTCCACATCCAGAGGAGCCAGTTGAGGTGGTTAGGGCATCTGGTCCCATACTGTACCTCCTGGACACCTCCTTTTGGTTCATTGTTGTGAATCTTTTTGATGTGTTTCATCTCTTTTGTTAATTTTCTTGATAATTTTGGCAGTTTAGTTTTTTTAAAGCTTTTTTGGGTGGTGAATTTTGTTAATTGCTCATATTTCACTCATTTTGTTGGTGATTTTGTTAATTGTTTGGACCTCTTGTTCATTTTGTGGATAATTCTTCTCATGCTGGTTCATTTTGATGTTACTTTTAGTTCATTTTTTTGATCATGTAGGCAGTTCTGGTAAATTTTTCTTCAACATTGTTAAGTGTTTCATTGGTTTATGTGTGCTTTCTTTATGAATTTTTGATCTTATTGCAGACATAAAGAAAATAAATGAGCCATGACTAATGATTATGTGGTTTTAGTCATACCAAGACGAGAGAAGGCTCTTTTTTGTCCACTCAGATCAAACCTGCAAATGGTCACAGCCCTAATGTATTGTGCATTTACTGTTTTTTTTTTTTTTTTGTTTTTTAAATCATACAGACGCTACAGTCAAACCTTTAAACACCACATTCATGCTCTGTGTCATTGTGCATTTGTCTGTGGGTATGTATGGCTTATGCAGATTGCAGCAGTGACCATAGCTGGCACATTAATTACAGAGAGAGATATGTAGTGGCTGTTGTTGGGTGCGATGGCACATTGATTGCCAGTAAAGAAGATTTATGTGTCCAACATGAGGACATCTGTCATAGCATTGGACAGTGTTATCCCATCCTACCCTCTTTCTCTCTTCCACTATTTCTCTCTGTCCCATTTGGATCGGCCCCAACAAACAGGGAATAAAGGCCAGGGTAACAGAGAGAGGAGATACTGCTGCCGTATAAACCAGTTAATCTTGTTGCATGGTCTGCGCTGCTTCCTTGCCATGCAGATGTTTAGTGTGATTAAAACTTTTTTGTCTTGCTCATTAAAAATCCTTTCTTTGGCCAGATGATGGCTTCTTTTGCCAGAATGCTGAGCCATTCCCCTTCAGCTGATTAAAAGCAAGAATTCCACACAGTTTTCTAATTTTGGATGCAGTGATAATGAGTCACAAATGTAACGAAAAAAAAAAACTTTAAATAGGTTCTAGAGATTGGTGCAGTGGTCGCAATCAATAACATATTAAAAAGTAGATTTCAGGGATCAGTTATTTTGCAAACTTTGATTATATTCTGACATGAGTAGGATTTTTGCTTTGTTCATTCATCTTTCCATATAACAAACAGGCAAAAAAGTGAATGCTCTATCCCCAATATGGTAATAATTTCTTGTGAATGTGAAAATCTTTTGTGGGTATTGTATTTTATGTGGACATTTGAAATGCCGCTAAAGATAATGGTTAGCATAGACTATCGCTATGATCTTTCACGTATGTCAAATTAGTTAACTTAAAGTCTCACACTCAATGGTTTATATATGGAAATACAGAAGAAAAATATAGATGTGAAAGTACAATTAAATTTCTGTAGAATTTTCGAGAAAAGACCATGTTCATCATCTTCAAAGTACTTTCATTTTTGTCATATAAATTCATATATATTTATAATTTAGTTGGTTTTCATGTAAAGTTGCTTTTTTGTTACAAAAAGGTTTTTGTGTAGCACAGCATCAAAGCCTATGTCATATTTTCACAGACAAAGTGCAGATATTTGTGTGATTAAACCTTTTCACATGCCAGAAAATTGTTGTAAGTGACCTTAAGTGTCCCAAAATGTAGGTTTTCACTCATTGTAGGATTAGCACATGCTTCTGTTTGATTCTGACAGCTGGTAATCTCTTTCCATTGTCCATTGGGGTTGTACTGCAGCCAGTGGCACAGGGAATATTTTACGAATAGAGGGAAGAATGGATTCAATTAAATTCCAACAAATTCTGTCAGCAAATGTAACACCATTTGTGAAACAGCTGAAATTAATAAGAGGAAGGCTCCTACAAATGGATGATGATCCTAAACGCACCTCAAAATCTACGATGCACTACCTCCAGAGGTGCAAGCTGCAGGTTTTGCCATGGCCTTCACAGTCCCCCGACCTAAACATCACTGAAAAAAGAGAAATCCATGCAAGACAGCCTGGAAATCTCACAGAACTGGTAGACTGTTCTTGGCTGGCTACTAAAAGTGTTTACAAGCAGTAATACTGATCAAAGGCGGGTCTACGAGGTATTAACTATATAGGGTGCCCAAACTTTTGCTTTAGCCTCTTTTCCTTTTCTGTTATTTTGAAAATGTAAAAGATAAAAGTAAAACCTGTTTTGTTTTTTACATGTAATAGGAATGTCTCATCTGTAACTTCATACCTTTTGGAGATCAGTTCATCTTCCCCTGGCTTCATTATTCATATTAATAAAAATTTTGACCAGGGGTGCCTAAACATATACACCCCACTGTATGGATCCAGAATAGTCAGTAACGCAGGGGTATAAGGCAATTTCAACCTCACTTCCCTGTTTGAAATATATGTAGGTCGAAGGTCAAGGCTCTGCTGATCCTCAAGGTCAAAGAGAATGTCAAGGTCATTTGATGAGCAAGAGGTTCCCTGGAGTCTAATCTATCACACATTAAAATTTAGTGCCTGTATCTATACTAGTGTTGGTACTATAGGGCAAAACAGGATTTTTTGCAATTAAGTAATTAATATGCTAATTAGATGGTGGTTGCCATAGTAACCTTTCCCCCTACCCTAACTACCCATGTGCCAACTTTGGTTAGTTTGGGTCCATTGACTTTGGAGATACAGCACCAAATGTTTGGACAAACGTATAATAATGCAAAAATTTTTTAAATGGCAAATAACACTGTTTAACTGCATTTGTGGTGAATATGTTTTGCTCTCAAAACTGGAAAAACACACCATAAAACACTTTCCCACATTTATACAGCTGTGCCTTTTTTATCTAAATACGGTCACTTCAGATTATAAAACGCTGTTTCTCTCTTCTTGTTGTTGCCTACGTCCAACACAGACTTCTACTTCGACATCTCAAGTTTAAATACAAATTTTTTTACCTCCCCGAACAAATGCGACCTGTTCTGTAGAGCAACTAATACACATTTGTGTCTTTTCCATTATGCATTTTTTGGCTCATGGGACAAACTTTTCGGAGTGACTTATCACCCAGAAAATTCGGTAATAACACCATTATAGACTCCATACTAGACTATCAATCCACAAAGTTTGGTCCATATATGGGCAATATTCAGGATGTAGTGATCCAGAATGCTTATACTTTTAGGGGTTGATGAAAAATAGCTACTGTAAGTTAGTAAATAAAGCTATAGACATGAAACTGACACCAAACTGTAGTGGAAAGTCTGCTGATTCAGTAACGTGTCCATAAATTTGACATATTTTTAACATTTATGGCGTTAGATCCACTAGAAAACCACCATTATGGAAATATGAATAACTATTGAATTAATAATAAAATAACATTAAAGCTGAAAATGTGTATAATTTGATCATTTGTTTTCATTGTTGTATCCCACTATGAAGAGAAACTCAGTTACATTCCACTACTTGCAAAGACTGACTTTAATGTCTTCCGTATTTTATCATAAACCCATTGAGTGGCATAATGAACTAACTTTGAACAACATCTGAGCTTGCAAAAAAAAGAATAATGGATCACACTTTTCCGTATGTGCTCCATCTTGTGGAGAGAATAAATGTCTGTAATTATTTTAGTGCTATTTCTTTTAACAGATATGGACAGTTCTGTGATAAATCCAACTTTGTGGCGATAAAAAAAAATAACTCAACAAAGTCAAAACAGTAAATTGCCTTTTTCAGATATATTGCACTCCAGTGTGACTGCCTGGCAGACACTGGCTAAATATTGTTCGTTAAATTAGTGTCAGGCACAGCATTTGTTTATCACCTCACGTCATCACAGAAGTTGTAATTCGACATCTCCAGCTCCACCTCTGTCTGTCCTCCTTTGCTCTTGCCCTCCTTTTCTTCCAAACTGAACCCCTTGCCCTGTCTTTTTTTGTTTTCTTTGTGCTCTTCATCTAATGAACTCCCTCTTGGTGTTTCCCTCCATGCTGCACTAGTTTCTGGCCATTTTGAGGAACATGCTGCTGTTCATCCTCAGAGGATACTGTACAACATGTGTGCACGTGTGTGCGTGTGTCGCAGACGCTGACCATTTTTAGTGTGGTAATTGGAGTGGGTACAATGACATCAGGTGGCTTCTTCAGAGTGCAGCGATTAATTACTGCTGAGTTTATCACGGCTATTGAGTCCCGTCAAAGAAAAAAGCCCTTAAACACAGTCACAGTCATCTTTAAATGAATACTTCTGCTTTTGATGGTGTTAATTACCTGCTTGACTTTGCTGATAGAGTTGCTACAAGCTTTCGAAAGCTCTTATGCTGACTCGCTCACATGCAAGTGCCTTCTCACACACAAACAGCATGACTCAGATTTTTGGCCTCCACTCTGGCACCTGGATAGATGACCGAATACACGAAGAGGGAGCGGTGTTATGTAGTTCACGCACCTCTTCTTTAATCTTTATTTTAAGAAGTGTGTTGACTTCACTTATATTATTTATTCTAGGTTTTTCCTACATCTGTTATCTTACTCTTCTACACCCCATTAACTAGGAAGGCCACAAACAGGAAGCGTGTGTTTCTCTCGTACACTGCACGCCTTAATGGCCTTTGATTAGAGGCCATCACAGTCATTCAACCATCCACTGGGGCTTTTGTTCCACCGCCTTTGTGGATATGTGTGTGTCCTGGCAATTTTTCTCCTCCTTCCCCCAAAAGACACGTTGTTAACAGGCATTGATTTTAGGTAATGAACCAGCCTGGCCTTTATTTCACTGCCGGTCACTGTCAGCATGAGAGAAAGCAACTATTTAGCACCCAGTGTTTGAAGCAAAATAAAACCACAGCTTTAATTGCCAAGGCGAAAGATAGCATCAGCCCCAGCTGTCAGAACATGTTTCTGATTGTACAACACTGTAACAAACTCATTCCATGTGTAACTCCACATTCTCCATGTTGTTTTTACAGCATCATCGGTTACTCAGAGTCATACACCAAACTGTGCTGTAAGGGCTTCTGCATAGACATCCTGAAGAAGCTGTCCCGCACCATCAAGTTCTCCTACGACCTCTACCTGGTCACCAATGGAAAACACGGCAAGCTGGTGCGAGGGATTTGGAATGGCATGATTGGGGAGGTGAGGACGAAGTTATTTTAAGTACGTAGTCCCTGAACGCAACAGCTGGTTCAGCTGTATTGAGTCAGTACTAAACTCTCCACGGACATTTATTAGAGCTAAAATGTTAATAGATTCAATTAAAATTGAGAGCTTTGGGATGTGGGAAGAGTGAAATAAGCTTAAATGTAGTTACTGGACATGTCTTTCCTTCAGTGGTTTTCTTTATTTTTATTTGTTTTAATTGTACATTAATACTGAAAACATCCAAACGTATGGAATTATTCCGTAAATAAACACGTGTTAAAAAACCTGAAAATATAAAACATGTTTTATATTTTAGATTGTCCATAGTAGCCACATTTAGCTTTGATAAAAGCTTTATTCACCAGTGATTTGAAAACCACAGGGCTCGGATGTTCTGTTGGGTTTTTCTCACCATACAGTTTTGGCCTTGATTTGTGAAGTGCCTGGGTTATCTTGGATTATAATAGGTGATACATAGATACAGATGAACTTACTTGAATTGAATTGAATTCTGGGTGATTACCTCATGAATCTAATGAGAGAATGCAAAGCTGTCATCAAAGTGGGCGCCTCAGCGGCTCACCTGGTAGCGCACACCCACATGGCTCAGACCTAATTAGATTCAGACATATCACTCCCACACCCGCAAAAATGCTCCAAAACAATTCTTAAAAAGAAGAAGAAGAAAAAAAAAAGCTGTCATTAAAGCAAAATCTGGCAATTTCAGACAATGCAAAATATAAAACATGTTCTGGGTTGTTTAACTCATTTTTGTTCATTACATAATTCCATATGTGTTGTAATGAAGCAATAATAAGTTGTGTTCAAACTTTTGAGCAGTAGTGTATGTGTGTCTGAAGTGTAAAACTTGCACAAAAGAGATAATCAGATTCACAGGTTCCCAGGTTAATGAAAACTTTAATCCAGCAATTGTAGCTATTTTGAAATTATCTTATCTGTCAGTGCTGTTTATTTAAGCAACTCCATTCAGTTAAGGTCAAATTCAGCTTAAAAATAAAATTATGAACCTAGAGGAGCAAATCTAATTACCATTAAAAGCTGCAGTGCGTAACTTGAGGAAAATCAAAGACTTTACACCTTCAGCTCTCATTCTGTTTCCTGTTTCTCCTAAGCCCCTCCTCAATGCATGTGCACCATTCAGCGTCTGACTACGATCAGCTGAGCCACCTTAGGTATAAACATATCTGACCAAGACCGATAGTCATTACTTACCTTATTTTCCAGATTACATGTCGCGTATTTTTGCATAGTCTGGCTAGGGGAGCGACAAATATATGTCGTGACTTGTATACCGTATTTTCCGGACTATAAGGCGCATCTAAAAGCCATCAATTTTGTCCAAATATGACACTGCGCCTTATAATC
>JAQQAE010018156.1:0-11267 GCA_029823295.1 Pseudamia nigra
TTCTTTCCAACCAGTCTCTAAAGCAGGTGATTTCACTGATTAGCTCCTCCCCTCAATTTGAAGGAGTGCTGATTGGTGAAATCACCTGCTTTAGTGACTGGTTGGAGAGAAAACCTGCAGGGTCTCGGCCCTTCATGGCACAAGTTTGACACCCCTGCTCTATGGAGTGAGACGGAGATAATGAGACAAAAGAAAGTCACCTGAACGCTAAGACGAGGAAATATGACGACGTGCATGTCTCGCTCGGTTTCACTCGGACTATGGTGGATGATGAGGAAAAACGAGTGATGAAGTGTTTACTTTGTCTAAAAATGCTGGCAGTGGACAGCATGAAGCCAAATAAATAAGGCATCATTTGAAGACATTACACCCCAATCACGCTGATAAGCCGCTGGAGTTTTTTCGGCGAAAACGTGCTGAATACTACCAACAATCATCCCGCTTTGTGATGCTACTTCAGTAAATAAGCGAGCAGTTGTAAGTTGAACTATATTTCTTTCTTTTTTGTTTTCTTTGTTAATATAGTTTGTTAGTATAATGTTAGTTAGTAAGTACTTTGTTAGTATAATGTTAATAAAGATACAATGTAATGCAGAGGTGTACGAATAATTTTATAGACAAGTGATACTACTTATAGTTGGCAGCGGTGGGTGCGGGGTGGGGCGAAACTGTTTTCTTCTTCCTAGGGCGCAACAGAAAATAATTGAGAAGAACTGACAGAGTAACAGCTGACAAATCAAATCAATGGAAAAATTGAAGGTTTGAGAATTGAAGCTCATAAATTTGGTCTAGTCAGTCTGGCTAGGTTGAAAAATGTCATATACCTTTAGGTTTACTGGTATATGACATTTTTCAACCTAGCCAGAAATGTATGAAGATCAAAGTGCGTTATAGCTATGGCAGTTCTGGGGTCATTCCAATAATCCACAATGCTATTCTTTTATTAAATTGGGCCCTATGTTCCCACATCTCTACTGTATGTTCCTTCATTTCTCGATGTTCACACAGGTACATATGTACCTAGGAATGGAACTCTCCTCTATATCCCACTACATTCACCAAGTAGACAGGGTGCCCATGTGTCCTGAAACACCTGGAAAATGATTGACCAATTATCCAGTCATGGAAATATATTGAAAATCAAAAAAAAAAAGTTAAATGTCCTGGAAAAGCTTAACTCTATAATGCCGTTTGTATCATATTTGATACACACATTTCTTAGACCTATTGCATCATCATATGGTAACAACTTTGCTCAAAACCCTGTTGAATACAATCTGTTCCTTGTCTTTTGCCCCCAGGTGGAGGTGAATTATGTTTAATGCCCACAGTGTCAAATACAAAACAAATTAAAAAAAAAACATAGATGCAAATTATTTTTGTTTATTTTAATTTAATGTTGTTAAAGGGCCTTTGTTTTCCTGTGAAATGTGTAGATATGTTGTTGTCGTTACAATTTGAAAAAAATAAGTAGTTTTGTTTACCATTTACATTTGAGACTTGAAAAGAGTCATGCTCAGCTCTATGTTGCAGCATATCAATTAAATGTTCTCCTGCTCACTCACTGGAGCTATAATCAGATGTTTGCAACTGTATAAACACGCACACCCTGCTATTTGAGATAAATACAGTAAGTGCACCATAAATTAGCAGTTTCTCCAACAATTAGCAATAATCTTCACATCTATTTAACACTGATGATTATCACCATACGGCATGAATTTGAAAATGTTGATAAACGTTGCCATTTTGAAAATGTGTTGATCATTTAAAGACTGTGCTCTCAATATATTGACAGCACATAAACACATTAGTCATATATTTGTTCTGTCCCTTCGTAGCATTGTTTCTTTATCTTGCTTTCATATCAGTCTGTTATTATTATGAGAACAGGAGATTTGTACTAATTTATGAGCCAGAAACATGATTAAGCCAGAATGAACATGCTCATATCTAGTTGCAATTTGTTGCTGTCCTCAAAGGGGAAATTTTGGACAAACATGGAGTTTGAAGTTGACAGTTTGCTGAATGAGATGCTGGTAGGATTTGCACTGGTCAGAGCTCCTTAAATGATGCAAATGCTTGCCTGGAAACTTGGAAACACTACAAATTACTGAGCTGAAGGCAACATGTTGATTGGCTCCTTGCTGGAAATTAGATTATCAACGTATTAAGGCCAGCAGTGTCTCACTCATGACAGAATTCAGTGAGACAGTTTTCATTTCCTTCCTCAGAGATCTTTATATAAACAGTACAGCATCACGTCCATTAATTATCAGTCATGTTGTCATTAGTAGTTTGTTTCCATATAATGTTCAAGCAAATTTAAAGCAATCTTTTAAAATGTTACATAGTGTGATCAGAATGTGGTGGTGCAGTATACAGTATGTCAAATTACACATGGCTGTAATCAATAGAAGAATAGCAGAAGAAGTAAAGGTGCTCAGTGGGAATATCGAGGAAGCCGTTGAAAGTCGTGCATTCCTCTCTTTTTCACTTGGAGTGGAAACAGCTGGTCACTTAAATGTTCACTGCATCAGAACTTGTGAAGCAGATGTTTCCATCACCCGCTCGGTGCATTTACTCTATTTGATAAAGGCAGAAATTACCTCAATCCGGCATCAAGAACTTACTTTTTTAATTTTTACAGAGCTGAGCTGAACTTTTTTCTGATGCAATACCTGCACCTGCTTCAGCGGAAATGTAGAAGGATTCGGCTACTATACTCTAATGCAGCTTGTAAGTTCAAACAACCCCTGTGTTTGTGAATGATGGGCGAATGGCTTGTTTTGTCTTTTCTAGCGGCCGTTTATTTCCTGTGTAGAAACAGAGTAAATACTGGTCAGAAAAATACATTGGTTCATCCCAGTGGGCAATGACCGGACCGAAGCTGTTCAGTGAGGACGATGCAGAACTAACTAAAGTTGTAATACTGCCTTTGGCGCTGGTGCACAATTCACTGGGCTCCATGATACTGGGAAGCTGAACTGACATGATTGAAATTTGATTAAATGTAATTTTTTCACAATGTCACACACAGGAAAAGTTGATAAATAGAAAGTAGACATGCTGTTTCAGGACAGTTTGCAAGCTAAATTCATTCTGTTGATTTTCTTTTGGGTTTGCTTTGTACTGCTATCTACAGTGAAGCCTTTGAGGACTACAGTTTGCTTCCCCATATAAAGGGGCATTTCCCATAGCTACGATGTGGTGCTAGTGTAATGTACTGTATGGGTCAAAACCAGATGGAGTATGACTGAAGCTCTCTATAAAACAGTGTGTGCAACCACAGTGCAGTGCTCATGCTTTTCTCTTAACATTGCCGTGCATGATACTGTAGGCCACTAACTTGGCAGTTAGTGCAATACGTCATAGAACTGAATATTTTAGTACACATAATGCAGGGGTCTTCTACATTTTTCAGGCCAAGGACCCCCAAACTGATGGAGAGATGAGAAGGGACCTACTACTGTATGTATGTTGTATAACAGAGTGTTTTATATAATACTGGGCCTGGTTTTATAAATGTACCTTGATGGACTGGCTGTAAACAAATTTCCTCTTAGGGGATAATTTTTTTTTTCAATCTGAATCTTATTGTGTATTCAATACTCAGTAATTCAAATAGTGCACAGTTTCATATATGAATGTTTTTTTAAACATTCTTGTTGTGGGACAGTGATTCCTCAAGTCATCTGTGGATGGCATGCATGGGCCCACACCCCATTCATGAAGCGTCTGATCCTGATGAGTAGCACACAACTTAGCCTCAAATTGTGAAGCGCCTAGAGATAATCAGTGATTATGATTGACGCTACACAAATAAAATTGAATTGAACTGAACTTATCCATGCCTGAATGGATGGAGGTTGTCAGACAGACAGTCATATCAGACTCAGGCTGCAGTCTTGTCTTGTATTTGTTTTTCAGGTAGTTGAGTGAGGAAAATACACTTTTGTAAAGATTTACATTGATGGAAAAAACATTGGTTAAAACAAACATAAAACTGCCTAATCATCCCAAAATTCCACATCAGCTAGCTAATTTATTCAGAGCAAAATCTTTTGACGATGAAGATGGCGAAAAGAAAAAAAGATGAGGAGTATCGTACATTTCAGCATGAATAAACAGAGGAATTCGCCTTTGTGGACAGAGCAGGTTTTGCATTGTGTCTAATATGCAATAATAAAATTTCATTGATGAAACGGACAAATATAAAGCAACACTTCGACACACGCCATGCTACATTTGCATCGCAATATCCATGTGAGCAGTCATTCTCACATCTGAAAAACATCAAGATCACGTTTAACAGATGAAAACCTCAATGCCTGTGTAAGGCTTCACCTCACCGCATAGCAACCAGACGATAAGGCCGTTAGCAAAAGCATCCAACACCAGAAGTTGCATTGACGGTTTTATTTATTATCGGTTTGCTTCAGTATCACAACGTTATTAAAAAGAATAAATTAGGAGACTTATTATACTCTTAAATTCTCAGGCTCTCTCAGGTTCCTGACCCCTGGCCTAAGGGCTTCCAGAGGAATTTACTGCTCCTAATAGAGGGCGCTATTGAGTCAAGGAATCTTGTAAGATATTACATTATACAGAAATGTCCTCAATGGCAAGTGGAGTCATTATCTGTAGACCCTGTGCCAGAAACATAGCTATGACCTCAACAACCCACTGTGCTTATTGTTTTACAGCTCTTCTGATATCAAATAAAGGATAATAAATGCACTTAAATTAATTAGGGAGCATAATATAAGAAAAAAGATAGTACTATTAATTATTGTACAGTTAGTAGAATGTTTCAATATATCCCTGGCAGCAGCATCTCTAGGAAAAAAATCATGTTCACCAAGATAAGACAGTAAATGTGATGTGTTTTTGTCTCAGGCAGAATGTGAAGTAATTAAATATGTCGGCCCTCAGGCAGAGGTCATGCATTATCTCCATTTTACATGAGCAGAATAGTCCACTTGTCTGATTTGAACAGTGGTAATATTTTACCAAAGGAGACACTGAGTTTGAACTCAACTTAACCTTTTCAATTGCTCACCTGGAGGGAGTTCCTCTGCTTTGCTGCCCATAGGGTTATTGTAACCCTTCAAATGTATTTTCAAAGATATGCCAGTGGCACTGTCAATCATCCATGAGAGGGATACATTTATGGATGTAAGAGGTGTTACTTTATCCTGTAGTTCCTCTTCCTCGTCTATTCTTCTCAGTTTGAGCTGGTAAGGTATATTTTCACCTGTCTATCCCCAACCCTCCCACCGTCAACATACCTACACTCTGTTGATCTTTCCTTTCAGTTTCCAGGAGGTAATTCTATTGCAGTTAGTGAGTCTGACTGCTTTAACATATCAAAGATACGGTGCGGGGAGAATGCTCCTCATTATTTCAGTGGCCAACATCAAGCAAGTGTGCAAGTAAAACCACAAGGGGTGGGGGACGAGGGGGAGGTGAGAATACAGTCAACATACTGAACATAATTACACAAGTTCAAAAATATGAGCAACCCTTTTTGATTCTTATTTTATATTTTCAAATGCATATTGTCAGTGAACAGAAAATTCATACAGTTCTTGAGGTTTTAGTTTAGACAGCTCCATACTTTTAGTTGATGTGTCCATTTTTTTTCCCCCTGTTTTCTGTGCTGCTGTCTTGTTGCCCACATCTTGCACTGGCTTGAAACACTGCTTGAACTTTCTTTATGTTTCTTGTGGCTCTCTTCCTGACTGTGTGTGTGTCGTGATTCATTAGCTGTGCTTACTGCGTGGGGTTTGGGCCACATTTTTTCCACCTTTTTGAAAGCTGGTAAAAACATGTATGCACTGTCTTAGACAAATGTAGGGCCATTAAAGGCAAAAGGAAATCAATAAAAAGAAAAACGGGCTCATAGTGAACAACAAATAGAATATTTCATTTATGAGTACAATAATTTGCATTTTCACAGACATGAGTGAAGACATTTGTCAAATATACATTGGCAGTATGATTACAACTGGCACAATATCAGTATTTTCACCTTAACAGAGGTCATTTAGTCACTGTTTCCAACTGACTGCAGGCTAGCTAATGTAATCTTCCTCATAACTTTTTTTGAACCTTTGTGTGTATTTGTGGCAAATAGCATGGTGCTGCCACATCAATATGTATATGATAACCCAAATTACAAAGCCATGCTGTGATATGAACAATCCGAACATAAATATGATTTTATTTGTTCCCAAAGGCCATGCCATGTGTCAACATGAGTCAAAGACAAAGGAACAGACAGCTGACATGTCTGGTAACGCAGCATGAAGCCAATTAGACAGCAAGTTTTGCATATAGTACCCCTCTCAACTACATCTGACCACTATTTCAAACATAAAAGGAAAACATGGTGACGCACGTAGAGAGGGAAGTGTAGAAAAGAGATAGGCACACAAGAATAGAGAAATGATGGATATTGCAACCACTCTGCTAAATCAGAGGGGATGGAAGAAAAGCAAAAGACAAGTGCTTGGATTACAGTTCAGCTGTTTATCATATAAATGAAGGGTTGTGTTCAACTGAGCCAGAGGATAGCAATCAATCGTTTGGCATGCAGATCCATCTCCATTTCCTCACCATTTCCAGCCATCCACATAATTTCATTGGGTGTCACATGCATATCTGCATGCATCTATTTGCCCTGCTAATGGAATGTCACACGTTTCATTTCATCACCCTTGACATGCGCAGCCTGACTGGTAGGAAAAAAGATACTTTCCTTGCACCGGTACCCTGCTTTTCCACTTAGTTGAGTATTTTACTAATTGGAAGATACAGTAGAACAAAGAATACAGTTGAATCAGACAAAATAAGTTAGGAATTTATATGGTGCCTTATTGTTGGAGAGCATAGCTGTACTCAACGACCACTTTATTACGGTAGGTGCATCAGTTGAATTGTTTGTGTCAAAATAGGTAGAATTAAGGCCCCGTAGACTAGCTCCAATAACTAGTAGGGAATAGGTTATCAACTGCAAAAGCAGTGATTATATGTAACTAAGTACTAACAGAATGATTAAGTTGATTTACTAACTGTAAGAAAATGCTTATGAGTAGTATAAATATAATGTAGGTGTGATTCAGAAGTTTAATGATACTCACAGAATGTAATGTGTTACTGGTGGTTATGAGAGAGGAGAAGGTTGTTTTGTCTAAAAAGTAAAGCTTGTACCAAAACAATGGATGTCAGGCAGAGAGGAAACCTGAGACCCCGATCACGTCCGTCGTAACTCATTAAAGAGGGCGTTACTAAGACGATTCCAGGTGATTTCTCTTTATAAACTCAAAACAAGCAGAAATAACTCAGAGATTTGTTGCCTGTACTTCGAAAGGGGGCAGGAAGATGAAAACTGGATCCGATACCATGTTTTTTTAAGCTCAAAAGAGACTTGGTAAAATTGGCAGAAGAGATGCGACATCTTAATCTCTCAAGGAAGCTGGAAGTCATTGAATTTAGCTATCTATTTTGATGACTTTGGACTTTGGTTCACAGCATAAATGACTTTCTTTATGCGGATTTACCATCATCATTTTGGAAGTGTTTTCACTGCGTTGCTGTTTCTAGTGGAATGTTTCCATTTTTGGGCTGAAAACAAAAAAGTAAAGGGAATTATCTCTGTTTTTCTCTTTTTCCTTCTAATTCCAGCTTTACAGAACTGACTCTTTGAGTTGTGGACAGACTGAGGAGGACGTTCTTTTAAATTGGATTAATTTAATCTTTTACCCCATTTTTTCCCATTGAAACAAAATTGGATTAATTTGATCTTTTTCCTGTTTTTCGCTTTGAAACAAAATTGGATTAATCTTATTCTTATCTTATTTTTCTTCTTTTCCTTGGATTTTCCATTTGAAGCAAAGTTGGATTAATCTCAGTTATCTGGGATTTTCCATTTGAAGCCAAGTTGGGTTAATCGTGTCTTTCCTGGAATTTCCTTTTGGAACAAAACTGGATTCACTTTGGTTTACCTCGTTTTTCTCTCTGAAACGACGAGCAAGGCGAAGAATAGAGCACTTCTAGCTCTATCTAAAGGACTTCACTTTGTGAGTGATGTCATCTGGGGTGTGTAACGTGAGAGATAGTGGGTTTAGAGAGAAGGATTTAGATCACAGTTTTAAGGATTATTTCATTGATTTTATGATTTAAGTTTTTCCTATATTAATATGAATTAGTTGATTAATAATTACTGCCCATGCTTTGCATTGCTAAATTGCCTACAATAAAATTTATAATAAGCAATATTATATTTTTCTTTGATTTATTCCCCAAAAAGTACACCAGGTTTATGAATGTAAAACGTTAGGTTTAAGTGTGCAATCCATCTGAAAGTTCTGAAAATATCTTAGCCATAGTCCACCTACAAACTAATGTGTCCTTAGGGCCTGTTTTCCCGGCCCTTAAATATTATACCTGACACGTACCAAGAGCCTCGATCCCAAGAAGCAGCTACCATAACCAACTAGACTGGTATCATTATTGTTTCATAGTGTGGGTTTTTCCTGGCAGTTTTGATAACCACAGTTAGCAGGGCAGAGGTTGGAAATTAAGGTAGTGAGACGTCAGGTGAGTGCTTCAAATTTTACTCAGCTAAGTAATATTTCCCCAGGCTAGCACTGGTGGGTAATACTACAGTGTAGTTTAGGGGGATTAGAACCCTATTAGAACGGAGGGCTGAGTCATAGACACTGAGGATTAAACACTTGTTAAAACAGATAGCTAATTAGCCAACTGCATGGCATAGTCAAGATGGCCTGCTAAAGTTCAGAAAGGTGAAGAAAGGTGATTTAAATGACTTTGAGTGTGGCATGGTTGTTGGTATCAGGTGGGCTGATGTAAGTATTCCAGAAACTGCTGACATCCTGGGATTTTAACACACCATCACCAAGGGTTTCCAGACAATGGCCTGAAAAAGAGAAAACATCCAGTGAGCAACAGTTGTCTGGGCAAAAGTGCCTGGTTGATGCCAGGGCTCAGAGGAGAATGGCTTGACTGATTTGAGATGACAGAAAAGCAACAGTAGCTCAAATAACAACTTGTTACAACTAAGGCATGCAGAATTCCATCGCTGAATACAACACAGCAAACCTTGAGACAGATTGGCTACAGCATCGCAAGACCACACTGAGTGCCATTCCTGTCATCTAAGAACAGGAATCTGAGGCTACAATTCACACAGGCTCATCAAAATGGGACATACTGTAAATGTTTTTTTAAGCATCCTGTGGATGCTCTTCAGCAAGATTTTGTTTCCCAGCCTGGTGAACTACTCAATCATTTCACCTTGCAAACTAACAACACCCTTTCTCATGAAGTGATTGACGGTCTTCCTATCCTTTTCCATTATTACTTTCCCATATCCGCATCTCTGCTTCTCATGAAGAGAAATAAAGGCAATTTCTGTTCTTGGAAACTTATGACACAGCTGATGCAGACCTTTTTACATCACAGCCACCAGTCCTATGTCACCAGTCCCCGAGTATTCACCAGTGTGAAACACCAGTATATCTGGAGGACTCTGTGTGACTAGATCTCTGTAAAAGTGATGAAGGATGATACAGCAGTGCATGCTGCCTTTGCCAAACCAATGGACTTTGCTATTGAAACCAAAGTTTTCCCCATAGGTTGTATGGGCTACTGGCTTGGCACAACAGACTTGGCTTGCACTGAGGATCCAATTCTTAGGTGTCTTTGATAGGAACAGATGGTCTGACCCATACCAGATTGGATTTAGCAGATTCTCCTGTTCATTTTTGGTGGGGAGACACTACTACATGTTTCATTTTTGTGATGTACAGGGGCTTTTTCTTTTGATCACATATCAATCGTCATCAATTCTTCTCTTCTTCCTTGGTGAGTATTCAGTACTGCCTTCTTCATATACATAGGGCCTTTTTCTTTTCATCCCAGTTTGTTCTTTGAGTTTTTGCTAACACCTGTGACCTGAGGGTCCTGGTCTTAATAGAAGCATTGAGGCATTCCAATCAATGAGGAAAACAGTACTTGTTGCATGTTGCTTGTATCTTGTTGTTTGGCTCGCAAGTCACTGACTTGCTTCCAGAAGTTATTGAAGAGAGATTTGTGACATTTTTAAGTTTCACTCTTCCTTTTTCTGGGGTAGTTTGTTAGTCATATCCTTTGGGGGACACTGGATCTGGATCTGGAAATTTGGTCGACGGAAGGAAAAACCACACGCCTTGGATACTATGACCTGGATGACTGAAAATCTTCACAGACATCTGGGTGCTTTTTGTCCTTGAACAGACCCTTTTCTGTGTCTGTTCATGGTGCTGTGCTTGTGGGACCACTTGCTTCATTTCCTAGTGACTCAAAAATGCCACTTCACTTTTACCCTATCCCTAAGTTGTGGGTCATACATATCTCATCTTCCCACTCATCCTCTATTAAAACATCTGAGGAGCACATATAAGTGGCTTCCTCATCCATGACCTCATCTACCTGTCACAGCCTGGCTCAAAGACTGAGACACAGAGGGGACAGATGAGATGGTAGTAAGTTTTAAATAGTTTATTTTAAATCAAGCTCCAAATAAGTAAATGTGAAAACGGAAGTAAGTCAGTAGTGTAGATCATGTTTGGATGTGCATAGTGTGCATGTGCATGCTAAAATAATTTTATACTGCAGCCCACACCAGGCCCAGGTGTGGCTGATGAAACACCGCCTGCATAAAACTAAATAGAGGGACACACAGTGTCTGGAGTAGGTGGGGTTGTCACATAGCAGAGGAAACTGGTCCATTTGTATACCTGGTGATGATGCCCTACTAAGAGTCTGGTGACTGTGGACAGTTTCGTGTGAAAAATCTTCATCAGGACTCTTTTAGCAGTCAGGTCAGTGAATGCTGTCTTATTATATCTCTGTTATCTTATCATTTTCTCCATTATTTCATTCAAATTCTTCATTTCCTTGATTAGATTATTTTCATTCTTTTTAAAGATTACATTTGTTCATTTTTGTTGTTCTTCTTCTTTTCCTTTCGTCCGTTCCCTTCAGGGGTCGCCACATTGAATCATCTGCCTCCATCTCACCCTATCCTCTGCATCTTCTTCTCTCTCACAAACTACCTTCATGTCCTCCTTCACCACATCCATAAATCTCTTTAGTCTTCCTCTAGGCCTTCTGCCTGGTACTGTAGTTCCAACCTCAGCATCCTACTACCGATATATTCACTATCCCTCCTCTGTACATGTCCAAACCATCTCAATCTA
>JAQQAE010018157.1:0-11266 GCA_029823295.1 Pseudamia nigra
CAGAACGGATTAATTGATTTTACATGTATTTTTATGGAAAAAGTCACATCGGATAACAACTGATTCGGATAAAGGCCTTGACGCCGGAACGGATTATCGTCGTTATCTGAGGCACCACTGTACTGACTTCTGAGCCCAAGTGGAATGCATCATTTGTGCAGAGTGAAGGAAATCAGGCTTGACGATTGAAATTCTATTTTTCACTTCCACCATGACTATACGCAGGTATAATGTGATATTGGCTTTGTTGGGTCTTAGGCCTCAAGGGTGACTTTTGATGGAAAAAGTGTTACTGTACACCAGCAGTGAATCCACACCACTGAACTTCAGGCTGTAACACTACTCTAGCACAAAGAGAGCAATATCATGTTCAGGAAAGAGAAGTTCAAACAAATGAAGCAGCATTATAGTTATGTAACATTCTCTTCTGAACCTAAGCTAAAGGAACCCATTAGCACTAGTCTTAGCCTGGAAAACTGATGTGTAGTTTTGCATAAACATTTTTGCATTGCCCTGGCAAGAAGAATGCTTAAATCTTACACATCAGTAGTTTTAAATATGAACAAACTGAAACAGCAGCTTTTGCCCTGTACATTATGGAGTTTTAGTTTATGATTAACTTCAGGGATTTTAGGTCCGTTAAACTGTGTTGGACCTTGAATGTTACAACACTCCTTAGCATTTCTTTCAACTCATGCACTACCAGTCATAAGTTTTGACACACCTCCTTCAGTGGTTTTCAGACTGCCTTTGGGGACACATTTGAATTTCGTAAAATTGTTCAGATTGACTGACCTTCGTTTCTAAAAGCAATGACTATTTTCTCTTTATTACACTGTTTCTTGCCATAATATGGATATTGTATTCGTAGTAGCATGAAGACTGTAAACTCTGTACACATCCTTCCTCTGCACAAGGCAATTGATTGCCTACTAAGAAGATAAGAAATTGCATAAATTAATTCTTGGTAAAGCACACAAACTGTTCCAGGTGACTTCCGGGTGAATCTGATGAGAACGGCAAAACTAAATGTGGCTACTTTGAACAATTGAAAATATAAAACATGTTCTGGGTTGTTTAACACTTCTTTCTTTGATACATAATTTCATACACTTTACACAGTTTGGATGTCTTCAGTGTTAATGTACGGACAACGTTGGAAATGAAATAAACGCTATCGGAGGAGATGTGTTCAGTTTTCAAAGTAATTTACACTTTACGGACTAAAGCATTGATGTCTGACACAGATTGACTCTAGTGACATATTTAAATCTGTAGACACTAGGGATGAGCATTTTAACTGATTATTTGAGATTGAAACCAAAATAATGAAAACCCGACTGATCAAATTTAAAATAAAATACTGAACTCATACTAGTTATATTTTACTGCACATTGAATCAAACATTTGAAAGATATATCACATATACTGTATATTTTTATTGTTTAAGTGTTTAACTCACCAACAAAAACAGAGATACCGAGTTGTTTTCTCTTGAACAAGCTTAAATATGACCAGGTCCTCTGATTCTTATAATCTACAATCTTATAATATAACATCATACTGAGCTCTTCCACATTTTTGATCATTAGCACCAAATCAATGAATAAAAATGATTAACCGAAAATAAAAATTTCATATGGTTTTCATTTTTTATTCCCGCTCCTGATGATGTTTACTGATTCCCTTTAATTCCTCCATGTAGTGCTAATAGGTCAGAGTGGGAAAGCGATGCCCCTGTTTCTCTGCGTTCACCAGTCAGGTGTGCACACACGTCTGTCGACATAGTGCAGGAGTCGGGAGCCTTTACAATCTGAAGAGCCGTTTTTAAGCGGAAAGTAAAAACACATATGTGTGGAGAGACATGAAGGATATCTGAACCCTTTATGAACCACATGACATATGATGCACATTTTGAGTTAAACGTGTATTGTTGATTGTCTTGATCACTGGTTTTGATTTTGTTTTTAATTTTTTTGATCATTTTCATTTGTGCATTTAATGGATTATTTTGTATATTGTTCATTGTACTGATTATTTTGGTAATTATTCTTCACTTCATTTTGTTTTTTTTGTTTATCATTTTATTATTTTTTTGCAAAAATGTTTTTGTGATTATTTCAGTTAATTATTGTTACATTTTGTGGAATATTTTGTTCATTTTCTAGCTTTTTTTTGAGTGTTTGGTTTTTGTTCATTTACTTGCTGGCGTCAATCATTTTTCATTCATTTTTTTTGGCTTGTTTTATTGTTTTGTGTTAAGTGTCCTTATGATTTTGTTTATGCTGTGGTTTATTGTAGTCAGTTTTGTCCTAATCGTACTCATTATGTTGCCTATTTCTGTTGTCTGGTTTTCCCCATTTTTTTCTTATTTTTTATTAATAAGCTAGTTTATTTAAGATTATTTAGTACTTATTTTGGTCATTAATTACTGGACAACGCCAGCAGAGCTACTGCAGGAGGGGCTAAAGAACCACATGTGGCCCTGGAGCCGCAGGTTGCAGACCCCTGATACAGTGTGTGTGTAGGGATTCATTAGTTTTAGCTGTTCTGCGCTGTTGCATTTCATGCAGTTGTAATGAATTATGTTACTGTGGGTTATTTTACTTGCAGATTGGGTAAGCTATGACCCTGAAATAAAACGTGTTACTTGGAGTTAAGCATTCTGTAATTTAGGTTTGAATTAAGGAGAAATTAAAATTCAACTCTGCATAGATCATGAATAAAGATGAATATTTGCATATGGTCGACCAACCACATTGCGCCCCCTGATGGTCAGAGAGCAAAGTATTTTTTTTACTAAATCCAAGTGACTCAAAAGTTTTATTTCACTAACATATTTACTTAAGGTACAAACAAAATAAGACCAGAGGTGTGTAGAGGAAACAGAAACAGTACTTGAGTAACATAATGATGTGGAATTAGTTACACTGACTTTTGTTCAGTTTTGCTGGTTATTCTGATCATATTTGTCAATTTCCATGATTGTTAATGTTTTTTCATTTTTGAAAGGATTTGTTGATTTTCTTTTCATTTTTTACAGTTTTATAAAAAAAAAACAACATGCTATGTAACTTTGATCAGTTTTGCTTATTTTGTTATGTATTTTGTTGATTTTTGTTCATTTTTATTGGTTATTTTTGACAATTTTTGTTCATTTTGTTGTTTATTGTTTTGTTTTTCAATTTTACATGTCAAATTAGACATTTCTAATGTGATTGATTTTTTGTCTTATTTATACACATTTTGCTGTGCATTTTTGTTACCTTTTAAATTATTTTGTTCATTTTGTGCTCTTTTGATGGATTTCTTTTATTCTTCTTTTGTTTTCATTTTACTCCTACTCGTTGAGCTGTGGTCAAATGTAACTGAGTACATTGCTCATCACAAATGTAACTAAGGTTAAACAGTGTTCTTTAAGATAACTACTCTCCAAAAGACATAGGAACTATTTCAAGTACATGTAACTGATGTAACTGAGTGAATGTACTTGTGTACTACCCACCTCTGAATAATACATAGTCATGTTATTCATTGTTTATGTCCTTTTAAGGTTGTAACAGTGCAATAATATGAGCTTTATGAAAATGCATGTACATTTGACCTGCAACTGGGTCACATTCAAACATAAAGATCATATGAAACACTGATATACAGTGGTTTATTTTATTTTTTACCTTAGATGAGATACTGAACAAAATGTATTTATGCTAATTAATCAATATGAATAACTGAGTAGTTTATGTAAGGTCAAACAACTGCAGATGTCATTCAGCGGTGTCCTTTGCTGGTGATTAAGTGGAACGGAATCTTTTTCTAAACCAAGTGACTAACAAGTGTTATTGCAGCATAATTTCTTATCTAAGGTACAAGTAAAAAAAGCCACAGTAACATTATTCAGTTTGTCATGTCCTCTTTAATTTCCCCGTTGACCAAACACAAAACTGTGCAATGGAGCGTTTTAGATTTCGGTCTCATCTTTTTGGAACTTTTCCCCATGGACATTTAATGCTCTGCTACCCTCCATGGTTTAAAAATCCTAAAAAAAAAACTTGCAAAGCTGCTCTGTTAGAGTTAAGAATACACGTGTTACCATTTTCCTCAATGAACATATATCAAGTTCCACATGCTAAATGATTCATTTTCACTCTTGTGCCTTTGCTGTGTGAATGCTGTGCTTTTCCACTGAGAAGTGATCTTTGCACACACACACTGTTTTGTCTCAACTATTGTAAGCTGACCTTGCAGATGTGAACCCATGTCATGTGTATCTGCTTAATGTGTCTAGATAGAATCTGCATTGCTCAAATGTTGAATAATTCATGAAATACTGTAACATGTGACATATGACTACGTCGTAAAGTCTTTCAGTTTCTGAGCTTTTGCGTCTTTAAATCTGCTATCCCAGCTGGCTTGGGGTGAATGCGGGACAATGCACCCTAGATGACTTGCCTATTCATCGCAGGGTGGACATAAAAAGACAGACAACTATTCACAGTCATGTTCATACCTATGGGCAATTTAGAGCCGTCAGTTAACCAAAATACATGTTTTTGGATGTGGGAGGAAGCCGGAGAGAACCCACAACCAAGTGACATTCAAGCTGAAATTAGTCCCACCCCAAAGGCAACTGACCAGACAGTGCATTATTATGTATGTTTGCTTCAGTAGTGTCAGAATTGGATCCCAGGTTGTCTTGGGAAAGACCTGCAGTTCAACCAGTCAGAGTGTTTTCTGATGAAACTGAGTGGTCTGGATAAAATACATCACAATAAAATCAAAATAAAAAGAGTCTTTTTTTTTTGTATAAGCAGTACAGATATACATTAAGTGTAAGTGATGACATACAGGGTAGGACATGTAAAACTAAAGAGAGATAGACTAAGCAAAATTTTTAATTCAGATAATTCAAATATTGCAGTATTGGATATGGCTGCAGTTTTGGGATAACTCCACAGTTTTTGCATAGTTTATGTCTGCCCTGCCTCCTGCTCAGCTTTGTGACCTTCAGTAACTGTCTGTAGAGCCAGCCTAGTACTTTTCCATTTGCCCTTCACCCAGGTATTTTCTTACTACATGAGTTGTGTTTATTTTGTGTGCCAGTATAGAACTGCTTCGGATTGTGCTTTGATACGTGTCTGAACTCTCATTCATTCTTGCAAGATTAAAACTTCAAAAAGACCACCCTTGGTGTTTTCTCAGCCTTCGTGAAAACAAAATTTCCATTTACAAGTTGGTGTCAAAATTGGGATGAATTTATATTAAAAATAAAAGAGTAAAAACTAATGAACAAATAAAAAAAGAAGTATATGTGTATACAGTACTTATATGCTCTAAGGGATTTTTAACATTCTGATCACACATTGTCTGTCCAACCAGCCTAGTAATTTTCCATTCGCCCTTCATTCAGGTTTTTTAATTTTTTTTTTAACTAGATAAGAGTCAGAGAACATCTTCAGAATGTTCTTTGATGTGTCTGTTGAACTTCACAAAGAACACTTGGTGTTTTCTCAACCTTCTTGAAAACAATATTTCTATGACATAGACTAAATCATAATTGTTTCTAAGTTAGTCCTGAATGTTTAATTTTATGCAGGCGGTCTTCATTCCTTTCATGTGACTTAAGTTAATGGAGCTTTTGGTCGTGTGATTTGTGGGAAGATGAAGCGAGACAATTTTTCATTTGCACATATTGCAGTACTTTACAGTATGTGTTACTTGGACCTTGAAAGGTCAATACTGGGTGGAGTAGTGTGTTTCAAGTGGTAAATCACTAAGCATTTCCTCACAGGCCACTAAATCCCATTCATCAAGCCTCACGCTAGCAGCCGGTTGTACATGCAGAGCGAGCACACGTGATGCTCTTGAACCGCTTTCCCCTCCTCCTGAAGCTGATCGCAAACATTAGAGCTGGAGCCTAAGGAGATCAATCTGTTGTAAGAGATAGTGCATTCAGAAAAAAAAGTCTTAGACTTACAGTGAATTCCTTGCTTAAAATACACTGTCCAACCAAAAACAGTCTTTAACTTGCATTACAACATGCATTCACGCATTCAAACAATGCCATATGCATATGCAATATCAGAAGTGCAATCTGGCCTGTGGGGGGGGGGGGTAATGGTGCACAATTAAACTTCATATTGACTTGTACTTTGTCTGGTTAATTTGGTTTTATTTGAAAATGTACAAGCCATTCCTCAAATCTGAGTCTGTAACACTCCAAAAAAGGTGAGCCAGAGGAAATTATAGGGCTGAACATGTGTTAAAACGTTTCAAAAACAGCTGTTGTGAAAAGTTGATTTTAAATAAAATTTGATACAAAAATACCATCCAAGGAGAGGCTAAGGCTGGCCACACATATAGAAACTCACCTTGTCTCAACTTAACTGGGAAGATGCTTGATGCGCGGTGGTTCCCGACCCAAGATTTTTCAGTCTTAATGTCATCTCGACAGAAATTGTGCCGATTCAACATGTTGAATCACCAGGACTCAGTCTCGGTGATGTGCGGCGGTCACGACTTGACTTTACGACTTTTATCATTGGTGGACGTGTGTGTCACAACACAATGTTTACTGTCAATAGATGGCGCCAGTTCCCAGGCGTGAGTCGTGGTGTCAGTCTGCAGCTGTGTGCGAGGTATATTTTATCATGTACGAGACGACCAAACTCATAGAGTTGAGTTGGGATCAGTCGCGTTTCTCTCTGTGCGGCTGGCTTAAGTCCTTCAGGAGCAAAGATGGGCTATAGATTGACAGTTTTTCATCAAATGCATGAGAAACTCACTAAAATAGGAATAGAATTGGGATATTTCACACACTATGGTGCAGAATAGAATTAATGAATTCTATGTTTCACAGTACATAACACTCAAATAGTTTGTCCACGCAAAAATGATCAAAATAAGAGAATTTAGAAAAAAAAATAACAAAGAAGTAAACCATGGAAAAAATAAGAAAAATATTAATATGCAGACTGAACAATAATGAAGTGTAAAGATGCAATCACAAAATAAAATAAAATAATATAAAATAAATATGGTGCGATGAACTGGCGACTCATCCAGGGTGTACCCTGCCTTCGCCCTAAGTCAGCGGGGATAGGCTCCACCCCACCCCGCCCCCCAAGGATTAAGGGGTAGAAAATAGATGGATGGAAAATAGATGGATGGAAAATAAATATGCAGGCAGGGACGTGTAATACATACTTTATATGGGAGTTTGTCGCGGGTCCATAACGGATTAATTAATTTTACATGTATTTTTATGAAAACAGTCGCATCGGACAACAACTGGTTCGGATAAAGGCTGTGACGCCGGAACGGATTGTTGTCGTTATCCGAGGCACCACTGTATAAGCATTCTGGATCATTGTGAAAGAGATTACAAATGCATTGGACAAAAATATGCAGTTGGAATATTTTTTTATTTTTTTGGAGTGGTTTGAACTGGCTCAAAAGCTATTTGATGGGCAGACAGCACTATATGAGGATGGTGAGTTTACATCTGGATGTCTAGAAATTGCTTGTGGGATCCTCAAGGCTCAATATTAGGCCCTAAATTATTCAGTTTACATATAAATGATATAATCAATGTATCTAAAGCATTAAAACTAATATTATTTGCAGATGATACCAATATTTTCTATTGTAGTGATAATTATAATGAACTTACTAATATGGTAAATAATGAATTAACCAAAATAATATGATGAATCGACATGAATAAATTATCACCAAATGTAAACAAGACTAAGGTATTGTTGTTTGATAATTATAAAGGCAATTCAGAATTACTCATATGCATAGATGGTGTTAGTATGGAAATAGTGTCAGAAAATGTATTGTTAGGAATAACTATTGATGGTAAATTAAGCTGAAAACCACACATGCATACAAACTAAAGTATCCAAAAGCATCTCTATTATACAGTAAACAAAGCTAAACATGTCCTGGATTTTAAGGTACTCTATATATTGTATTGTTGTCTGCTCCTGCCATATTTAACTTACTGTTTAGAAATATGGGGCAATAATCATAAAATTACACAACACCCTCCCTTTGTTTTATAGTAGTGTGCAACCACAGTCTTACATAAGGTTGGGTATTTGGATCATACTCATTTAATATTCCTGCAGTCAAAACTTTTAAAACTCTATGTACGTGTCTAGTAAATCTATGTATGCCTAGTAAATTTTTATACTGCTTAACTTCTATATAAGGCCAATAAAAATTAACTGCCAGCCAACATCCAAAACCTATTTGCTCATAGCGAGGTGGTATATCCTGAGGGGGTGTGAGAATTTCAAAGGTCAAGCAGTAAGAACAACCAGGAAAAGTTTGTACTGTATGTATCGGTATGTGGAATGGGTTGGGGGTAGACCTTAGACAGTGTCCAAACATTCAAAAATTCAAAATAATATACAAAGAAATGGTCACGTCTACAACAAATAAATGTACTTGAGACAAAACTGACTGAACTAGAATACAGGCAACAATGTTCTCCTTCTGAAAATGTCTAACTAACTAGTGATGCGACACATTCTGTATTAAATTCACTGTTAAAACAAAGAGCAGAATTCTCAATAATGAGGACAAGGAGGAATTACTCTTTTAATGGCTCAAGACCAAGTAACCTCGTTTGTATGAAACTAAAAGTGAGACGTTCTCTCACATCAGTTCCAGTTATGTCAGCTCATGGTTTGTTAAATAATCCTCATGGAATCAACAATGAATTCAGAGCTTTTTTCTCACATCTGTATTAACACTAGATACTCAAAAATGTCAAGAATTCACAAGAGACAAAAAGCTTCCATCTCTTTCCCCATTGGAAAGGAAACAACTAGGTTCTTCTATTACATTGACTGAATTAAAAAAAGCCATTTTCAACATGAAAATAGGTAAATACCTGGATGGGATGGCATCTCACCTGAATTATACTTAACTTTTTGGAATGACCTTGGACAATATCCTCAGTAGAAAGAGAATTTTTTTCTCAAGATAGCAATATGGCTTTGTTAGCTATTCTACCAAAGCCAAACAAAGATCATACTCACTGCAGTATTACAGACCTTTAAGTATCCTGTAAGTTGAAGTAAAGGCTTATGCTAAGATATTACCAAACAGAATTGAGGTACATATGACTAAACTGGTGCTTTGCAGTCAAACTGGTTTATAAAATCCTTTGGCAGGAGATAAAATTGGCAGACTAGTTCATATTATACATTATTCTAGAGATATCATATAACCTTGTGCTGTGTTTTCACCTGATCCCAAAAAGGCTTTTGATCGGCTCAAGTGGCAATACCTATGAGAAGTACTAAAAGAAATTTGGTCTTGGTCGGGGTTTTATTGAGTTAATTAAAGTACTATATTCAAATCCTTCAGCTATGGTGTCAACTAATGATATACAGTATTATCCTCTCCAATCACTGTTTCTGGAGGCTGCTGCCAGGGGTGTCCTCCTTCCCTTCTTTTATTTTGTCTCTCAGTAGAATCCATAACACAACTGGTTCAACAACATCCACTTATTGAACCTATTAATTTTTGTAATACCAGTCATACCAATTTGGGTAAAAAAAGGTTTCCAGTTTGTAGCTCCATTTACATTTCAAACTATTGACTGCAACATAATATTTTAGATCCAAAATGCACACATTTAGCTTGGATAACATCCATGGCATTTTCTCATCAGATTCACAAAGCAGGTTTTCAAATCACAGGTGTGTTAATTTGTACCATTCCTTGCCTTCTTAATGTACTTTAGACCATATGTTGTCTTGTGCAGAGGATGAGTACATACAAAGCTTATTAATGCCACAACAACTACTGTACAAATTCAAAATATGGCAAGAAATCCCAAGAACTTTAAATGTGTCCCCAAGTCCTCATGAGAGGACACATTCAAAGTTAGTAAGATTGTCAAATTGACTGACCATTGTTTCTTAAAGTAATGTTGTGTGTTTTCTCCATAATTCTATACATGCTCAGTTGGTTGTCTTCAGTATTAATGTACAATATTAAAGTAATAAACATAACAAAGAGGAGGAGGTGTTCAAAATGATGGTGTACACAAACCCCTGGCATATACTGTACGTAATCCAGGAGTGTTCTCATGTTGATATGATGTTGATATTGAGTTTGGCAGTTAGCCTGTGTGTTGAAGTGATGTTCTTTAACCCTTTTGTCTACTGTCCATTCATGTTGTTTGTCATACCATTTGTCATCTTTTTATTCAAGACAAAACTTACACGGACACAAACACCACAGCTTTCTGGTAAACTGCCCCCCCCACCTGTTGACAGTAGGAGTTCAAAATAACCACACGTGTCATCTGTTTCGTACTTTTTTAAGTGTGTGATACTCAGCCTCAGGTCCACGCTGCAAAGGTCAAGATGTGTTGGTTGTGTTGTAGAAGTAAAAATGTCCCCTTGATCACAGCGTCACCACCGTCATTGCTGCCTTCTTTTCAGTGATGACACAGAATGGAGGTGATGAGGGTCAGGACATGTTGAATGATAATCAGCCTCTGAGTGGAACATTTTCTGAGCATCAGGGAGGTTAAAAATAACTGACAGACCACCATGGGCAATTACATGAACCAAAACACCCTGGTTTCTGATGTGAAGAACTCATTTCTGCTGTGGATTTGGCCTTGTGACACTCATCAAAGTTCTGTAACTGTGTCATTATGTTGGACCTATAATCCTTTTCACTCTTCATCCTCCTCTCTCATGTCTGAGTGGGTCAGGTTCAACAAGGCCACATCCTTCACTGTGATTAGACGTTCAAAAGCTGCAAGCATCCAGAGCTGTCACTCACTTTCTTGGTGGATAAAAGACCACTATGTTGATGGGAAACTTAATCACTACTAATGGTTTTCTGTTTAAAATCATCTTCTCGTCTTACTGTACATGCATCTTTCTGTGACTTCCTAAAAGACCCTTATAGTTTGACGTTTATATACTTTCTGTTGACAATTTCATCCCAGGGAGGTTTGTATCAGTAACTTTAACCCATCCAGCTTTTCCTTGAGTTAGTTTCACTTTTTATCTAAATTAAAAAATGTGTATTGGTAAGGCTTTATCCTTGTTTAAAAGGCCCATTTTGTTATCATGAACTAGTGCAGGGATCTGCAACCTTTACAATCTGTTGTTGTTATGATGATTGTGTGTTTTTACTGCTAGTGTTTTGTGTTGTTTGCTTGTTCTATCTCTACTCTTTTCTTTTGTCTCTCCTCTGTCCACTAACCCCAACCGGTCGAGGCAG
>JAQQAE010018158.1:0-11266 GCA_029823295.1 Pseudamia nigra
CCCCCCCCCCCCCATCCCAGGTGAATTGTCCACCTAATATGCGACGGTATGGTTGCAGGTTAAACTGATCTGCTGAGCTCAGCGTCCATACTGCAATAATAAAGCGGGCCTCTCTAATAGACTTGTTAATATATTGGATTGACTCAATGGGACAGAAGCATAATGAGCCCACGGAGCTCTTTAATTACTGTCACAGTGTGAGAAGCAAACTAATGTGAGCATCCGTTCCCAGCAACAAACTGAGCTGAACACCAGGCAGCTGGGATGAGGCACGCTGGCTGCAGAATGTTCCTTTTAATATGAAAATGGCATTTATATTTCATTTAAAATATCTTTTGAGGTCTGAAAAAGAATAGCAGCAAAGACAAGTTCTTCAAACAAAGGCAGGAAAATTTAACAAAATAATCAGGAAAATGAGTAAAAATGAACAAAATCAGGAAAATGTGTGAAATTGAAAAAAATAATTAGGAAAATGAGTAAAGCTGAAAAAATAATCAAGAAAATTACTAAACTTGATTAAACTCAAGAAAATGAATGAAACTGAACAAAGTAATCAAGAAAATGAGGGAATATTAACAAAATAAACAAGAAGATGAGTAACAATTAACAAATTCAAGAAAATTAGTAAAACTGAACAAAATATTCAAGAAAATGAGGGAATATGAACAAAATTATCAGAAATCTGAGTAAAACGGAAAAAATAATCAAGAAAATGAACAATGTAATGAAGAAGATGATGAGAATCAGCAGAATATGCAAAATGAATAAAAAATGGGTTCAAAATACACAAAAATGAATAAACCAATAAACAAATGAAAAATATGAAGAAACTAGTCCACAAAATGAACAGTATACCAAAATAAGCCACAAAATGGTTAAAAATCAACAATATAATCTACAAATGAATAAAAAGTCCCGTATGTATGCAGACAAATATATTTTCCAGGTCTCATGACAGATCACTTAGTTAATTTTGAGCCATATTTTGTGCATTTTGGTGCTTTTTTTTAACCCTTGAGTGAGTTTTTTCAGTGAACAAACATAGGCAGCCATGTCCACAAACTAAATGTACTTGAATGCAGCATTTGGACAGAGGAATAATTAAAAGTGAGCTGCAGCTGGAGAATCACGGGAGTTCTGCAGCTTTGGCTCACTGCAGCTTTTCTGACTCTGCTCACTGAAGCACATGATGCAACACTGTGACAATAAATCTGCACATAGGTGTAGATACGGGGGGGGGGTCGAAAGATGTGCCCCCAATAGCACAGTTTAAAATTCATGGTTTATAACTTTCTGCTTTATAAATAATGAATTTGTTGGCTCATATTGTTAGATCATTTTGTACATTTTTGTTCATTTTCTTGACTATATTGACTATTTTATCCTTCTTTTCTGGATTTATTTTTTCATTTTGGGTAGTTCATTTTAGGGATTATTATGTTCTTGTTGTTCAGTTTTGTTCATTTCCTTGATAATTTTGTTCATTTCATCAAGTTCGTTTCTGTGTGTTTGGTTGATTTTCTTCAGTGTATTGAGAGTGTGTTGATTTATGTTAATTCTGTGAGCTGGTTTTGTTCATTTCTCTTGTTCCCTTTATATGAAGTAAATATTGAGACTGAGCTTATGAGGATAAAATAATACTTCACAGTGACTCGGTGTCATATATTAAAGTATTCACATACAACTGCTTAGCAATTTCACTGCTAGCTACAGATTGAAGTGCACATGTTTTGAAGAAAACAATTAGCTTAAAAGTCGAGCAACTTGTTAACATGAAATTTTTGGTGAAATTGAACAAAATAGCAACTGAGGTGTATGAGGGACACTGCGTGTCACATACATGTGTGTTTGAATGGAACAAAAGATTTAGGGAAGGCAGGGAGGATGTTGCCTGTGCACATCAAAAACTTCTGTAAACATTCAACATATTGAACAAATCATTTGAAATAATCAGCACCTCAGTATAAGAATAAAAATGGTTTCATTCCTCAAGACCTCACTCCAGCTCACACTGTGCTCCCAGTAAAGCGGTTTCTGTCCCAAAAACAAATCATGTTTTGATCACCCTCCATATTCACCGGACCTACCACATTTTTCCAAGATCAAATCTGTGTCAAACTTTGTGTAATAATTTGTGTCAGAAGTCAAGGAAAGGAGTGAAAATAAAAGAAAAACAGGCTCTGAGACAGCTGTCTGAATAAGTCCTACTGCACTACTTTGATCAGTGGAAGACCTGAAAGCAGCGGTGTGTTGATGCAGAGGAGATTAAAGGAGAAAGACACTGAAAAATGTTTATGTATTGTATTACAGCATTAGTCTTGGTTTTTCACAGCCATACTTTATAGATTAATTTCACAGCAGTGAAACCTTTACTTTAACACTGCTCTCCTTCATATCCATCTCTGTCCTCTTAGAGTGAATTTATCCAGACAAAGCTTATACATTATTGAACAGACAACTGCTCTCAAGCTAGCAGTATGTTTCCTTAAGAACACAGCTTTCGTCTCCTACTCTACTGCCCTCTGTTTGACAGCCCCCGCAGGACGACTGCACTTTGTCAGAGCATGCAACGTTATAGATAGGACTGTTAGAGAGCGTCCAACCTGACTCACTGCTGCTTTGACCTCCGACAACTAAACCCAGGCCTTTGTGTCTCCTGCCCTCTCAGGACATGACACATCAGGAGAATTTAAACTGACCATGCCCAGATTTTTTTTGGCTCAGAACCCACAAAAGAAGTTTGGTGTCTCCTTGACACATCTGATATTTTTCCTTTAGTTGCTCTTTCGTTCAATGTCAATTTAGTTACTTACTTACTTGTTCACTTGACTACTTTGTGCTGTTTAATGCATTTTTTATTATTATTTTGTTCATCATTTTTTGTTCTTTTGATTATTTATTTTTCTTTATTTTTATTATCGTGACCTCCACCAAGGAGGTTAAGTTTTTGTCAGCATTAGTTCATATAGGTGTTTGTTTCTTCATAACATACCTGAAAGTGTCAATGGATTTGGATGAAATTTTCAGGACCGGTTAGAAATGTCACAAGGACCAGTTGATTAGATTCTGGCCGTGATCTGGATCATCATCTGGATCCAGAAGATTTTTCAAGGATTCTTCACCATTGTGAGATGGAACAAAATTCAACATTTGTCCTTGTAATGCCACAAATAACACCCAGAAAATTTCACCAAAAACACAGGATAACACCATAACAGATTCTATCAAACTACAAAGTTTAATCAAGATATGGAGAATATTCCAGATATAGTGATCCAGAATGATTATACTTACAGGGGTTGAGGAAAAATATTTTACGTAAGGTAGTAAATAAAGCTATAGACATGAAACTGACACTAAACTGTAGCAGAAAGTCTGCTGATTCAATAATGTGTTTTCAGGTTTGATATATCCTCAACAGTTTCTGAGCTAGATCCAGAAGTAAACCACCATTATGGAAATATTATTTTTGTGAATAAGTATTGAACTAATAATGATATGTATGTGGTTTCAAATGCTCATGGGAGGTTTTCGTGATAAACGAATCCAGTAATGAGTCAAATAAATGTAAGAATATTACTTTTGGTGCAATAACTTCATGGGAGAAATGAGCATAGGTTCAAATGATAATGGGAGGTTTTCACTATGAAGAGAAACTGAGCTGCTTTGGAGGAGTTCTGTGCTCTGAGTGCTTTGTAGTTATTTTGTTCATTTATTGTTAAGTTTTTTGTTGATTATGTTTGAACATTTTTGCTCATTTTGTTGCTTAGTTTATTCATTTGGACAATTTGTTTCATTTTTTATAATTTAACTAGATATTTTGTTCTTTTTTTGCCGTTACTCATTAAGATGCAGCCAAATGTAACTGAGTACATTTATTTGAAAAGCTGCTGAACTACATATAAGTAAAGGAGTAAATGTACTTGAGTACTACCCACCTCTGATCATATCAGCCTTTAAAAAGCCACATCAGTTAACCTCTCTACTTTATGAACAGATCTATTAGAGAAGTTACACTGTACTTCCAGTGTGATGTTCCACTCTACAAACTTCAGTGGGTCTGCTGTTGCAGTGTTGTGTCCTTGTTCCCAATGTCACCTTGTGAGGATCTAATAAAAACCTCTGTGTGTGTGTTTTCCAGATGGCCAACACCACCAGCCTGAACTTCATGGTGACCGGACTGAAGCCCAATACACTGTACGAGTTCTCTGTCATGGTGACGAAAGGCCGCCGCACCAGCACATGGAGCATGACCGCACAGGGCACCACCTTTGAAACCAGTAGGAACACAAGCACACACACACAATGTAATAATGATTAAGCCATAAAACCAATGCTGCTGCAGTGGAACAAGCTGGGAGTAAGATTTCACTTTTTGAAGCCGAAACTGCAGGAGACGATAGCCTGAGGAAAAGAACACTATCAATAATGTACTGTATGTCTTCAAATAAAAACCTGGAGTCAGTTAAAAGCCACGTCTCTGATAATGGCCCAAGTAGACATGTAGTACTACAGCCATAGTTTACTGTAACAGTCGTAGTGTACATTTACCTTTAAAGACGTGCAAACATTCAGAGATACCTGGCCTGACTCCAGCAGCCAGCATCGCAAATCAAAGTGAAGTGGGGTCAACACTACCTTTACCATTACTTTTTGTGAAAATAGGTGAATTAATTAGATTTTTAAAATATCAGTAAATAAGGTCTTTTTACTGTGAATTCAGGCAAACCTTTTGGATTTTTTTTTTCCAGTTATATTTATGTCCGTATTGAATGGTGTATCCTGCTTGTGTTGGTCAGAACTGGGAGTGATGTCGACTATTTGTTCCGGCTGAAAATATAGAAAAACATAGGCATAGGGGATTCGTCTCCCTCAATATTTGTAGAATGTTTTTGCTCATTCTTCTGATTTTGTAGTATCGTGTTTATTTTAAGAACATTCTTAACTATTTGGTTAATTTTTATTTGTTTTGTTGATTATTTTCCCCCTCAAAATCTACACCCTTGTAGAAAAATATAGTGTTATAGACAATATCAAAACAAACTTTATGAAACTGTATAAAGTGCCTTAAAGATACAGACAGTGCTATGTAACAGAATCAAACAGAACTGCTGTTAAGAGTAAAATGAGCCGTGTTTACTCGACTAATGCCACTAGCAGCCATCTTGAATAGTTAAGTCAGGGCTAGTGGTCTTGCTCAGACTTTCCAATTTAGTGTTCCAATTGCAATTTCTGTCTAGGCACTTGGGAATTCCTACTTCCGAGTAGAGTTGAAAATGATCTGTAACTTTTCCTGAGCAAACTGTGGACATTTATTGACTCAGAGGAAGAAGCTCAAAGGCTTTCTTTAATGAATTAATGCTGTCACATTCACATTCTAGGCTGGTTTCAGTTTTTGACAAGGACAGTGCACAGAAATATACATTTCTGTAAATGTTTCATTTTAGCTAATTGGCCCTGCACAGGTGTCCTGACATTCCCCCAAGGCACATTCATTACATTAAAACAGGAAGGACATGACTGGATTTCTGTCCACTAAATCACTGAACAGGACATTTGAAGCAGTTTCAGGAAATATTGCATCAAGTGTTATCAGTGTAATGTGATGTCATTTAAAGGACAAATGAAATTGTATCACAAGACTTTGTACCAGGCCTGTTACATCCTGCAGGTAAGGTAAAAGTCCCAGTCACTGTTTTGGGGACGTAGTTTGTTGTACATCTTTCTTCTAATTTCTTTTTCCTTAAGCTCTGTCAGTTTATTATCTCTTCCACTTCACTGTTCAGTGTGGATGGGCACAATCTACTTACCTTAGTCTTGCCATAAACTCCAAGGGGGTTGCAGTATACAATCTCTGTCTCCTCTGAGTCAACTAAGACTAAATCAGGCAAATTTACTGTGTCTGTAATAAAATTACTATTAGTACCATCACCAGAGCAATATTTAATCCTTTTCACATCCTTCAGCAGTTCTGTTTTAGGATTATGTCGTCCCCTGAGTGGGAGTCTTGCACTGCTGTGAAACCTAATAGATATTAAATCCTGCAATCTACTGAGTGTCAGTGTTTATTCTTTACTTTAAGGTGTAATTGCTGCGCTGAAAGTACAATAAACCTGACTTTTAAAACAACAAATGGAGTGCGTAGGCAGTTTTCACTTCAGCTCAGTCTGCTGTTTTTTTCACAAGTGAGCAGGTGGATTTTAACTCCCAAGGTCATAAACACATACAAACCTGTTTTGCTTTGAAACTATAAATCAGCACTTTTAGCAGCATCCTTTGTCTGGCACATTTAAAATCACAGTTAATGTCCTGTTCTTTACTCTAGTTCCCAGCTCGTCTCCTAAAGATGTGACTGTGGTGAGCAAAGAGAACAAACCTCGCACCATCATTGTCAACTGGCAGCCTCCATCTGAGGCCAACGGCAAGATCACAGGTGGGTTGCACACGCTCTCGCTGGCTGAGTTTACACCAACCCTGCTGATCCACTAGGAATCACAGTAAAGATGCCTGTGTATTCAGCTCAATCAAATGAAAAATAATTTCTCCGATTGACAGAGAAAACCTGTGATTTTGTCAAGAAGAAAATATTCACCATTTAAACACCTCTGATTGTTTGTCTTTTTTTCCCCAACATCACATGACGAGATGTTGGGAGGAACACAAATGTGGTGCCGTTTTTGTTGGAGACTACGCTCATTTTCCACTGCTGGCACCAGCTCCACTCCTGTATGGCTTTTTTAGTTTCTGCTGCTTTGCTGCAGTTTTAAGTGAGCCAAGGCCATTCTACGTATATATGAGGTAAAATCCTGCAGGTTACTGAGCGGTGTGTCAAGAATAGCTACAAAGTCAGAATGTGTGAACTTGTTCACATCGTGACACCAAACTGAGACTGGTGAAAAAGTTTGCTATAGGCTTTATCTTGATAAATCAAGTATACTCTCATTCTAAAATGTTTTAAAGCTGTGGATTATTTTAAAGGCTGAATCTGCAGTTATGTTGAAGTAATGTCACTGTATAGTTATACTGTGTGTATGCCAGTAGTGGAAAGCCAACATGCCCTATGTAGGGCACTCACTGAAATACTTACCCTCGAGTGTTCTTGTTTGATATAAGAGGACACTTTTCCTTTTTTGACTTTTTAAAAAAGTTTCAGATTTACACTGCCAGTCAGTTACCACATACAGTTCCTCACCCACCTGGGGTAAAAAGACATTCCAAATTATGTGTGGATAAATTATTGTAAAAAATAAATAAATACACATATAAAGATGAAGGAAAATTTATTAAGAAATTACCTGTCAGACATGTCATATGGAGCTTATGACAAAATTCATTGGAAAAACAACTGCAGAAACTACAAAAAAAGTGAGATTAATTTCAAGATTTTCTTTTTAAGATTAATTTTTTGCCTTTATTGGATAGCAGCAAGTGGGAGAAGAGCATAGGGAGCGACATGCAGTTGCCATCAGGCCTTGGCCATGTGGGTGCCCACTACCAGAAACTCTACCAACTGAGGCACCCCAATACCAAAACTTTTATGTAAACATTGTCCTTAAAACAAATAAGTGCTCTTTCCAAAATATTAACATGGGGGTGCCATTTTTAAAGCCTGTAGAAGTTACCATATATAGTTTCTTGTAGTATAATAAAGGGATAAAACTGTCTCAAGTTGAGTTAAACTGAGTCGATCTGAGCAGATACCGTCAGTGAAAAAAGGACATGAGATTACACATAGAGATTTTAAACGAAAGTTTTCATTTAAAAGTTCTCAAACTTTTCTAATGATAAAAAAGCAAAAAAACTACTATTCTTTAATACTGAAAAGCCAGAAAACAGGCAGAATAAGACTGTGCATGTCAAAGATGTTCCATTCTGATTAAATGCTTCGAGTGATGTAACACACCTCCTTTTAGATCTTTGTCTAGAGCTGGAATCTCTAATCGGATTGATTTCAGTCAGATTGAGGAAACATGATCCATGTAAATGCAAACAGTGATCGAGAACTATGGTATAAAATACTCTGAAGGGAAAAGTTCCCATATCTATGAACTCATTTGAAGCCCTTAGTAACAACTTTGCATTGATAAGATCACAATTAAGTAATAATCGAAGCAAATATAGTCTGTTTGAGATTTAGTGACGTATTGGTCCGTCTGATTAGGCTTTATGCTCTGTATTCACAAAAAGCATGTCTTAATTTTTGACTCTTCCTTGTGGTAGGTTATATCATCTACTACAGCACTGATGTGAATGCTGAGGTTCATGACTGGGTTGTAGAGCCAGTGGTGGGGAACCGTCTGACCCACCAGATCCAGGAGCTGACACTGGACACCACCTACTACTTCAAGATCCAGGCTCGGAATTCCAAAGGCATGGGGCCCATGTCGGACGCCGTACATTTCCGCACTCCAAAATGTGAGCATTACCCCCATCTCTGAACCCCCCGTTACCAGGTCAAATAAGAGAATTGTTTTGTGTCCCAGTGTATTTTTGCACAATCAATGAAATTAGAGACAGTGTTGAGAAGAAAGTAAAGTATACATACACTAGTCTCTGTAGTTAACAGGCTGTGTGATAAACTGAGAATTATTGTTAATCTGTGAAGTAGCATTTTCTATTGTAATATTTAATAATGATTCATTTTATTAAAGCAATTTTTGCTTCTACAGTGATAAACTTCATTTGATTTTTTTTTTCACAGCATTAAATCAAACTAACATTTCAACATAAGTCTTTTTTTGCATTTTTTGCAGCAATTTTTTTGTCCCCTTTATTTTTGTATCAGTCATTGTTTGTCTTTTGCATCATTTGTCATTTTCATCTTTTTGTGCTTTTTGCATCATTTTTCTTATGTCATTTATATAATTTTTACATCTTTTGTACCATTTTCATATCTTTGCATTTTTGCTTTATTGTACATATATTTTGGTCTTTTACATTTTTTTAGATTCATCTCTTACACACATGCATCTTTTTTGTGTAAATTAACATCACAGTTAACTGTGTGGTTTCTTTATGTTTCACTCAAGAGAAAAATCACACTTTAATCTTGAATAAAATAATGATCTGACATCTGGCCTGATAATTATCAAGAGTCAGGAACATAAATACAAATAAATGATAATGAGGAAATAGTCAACTCTGTTCTAAAACAAATGTCAACCTCACAGGATGTTGTACTACATCAGAGCTGCGTGTTCCATGTCAAGTTGTCGTTTCTGCCAAAAGTTAATTAACGCATGTGTGAGATGATGGTGGTGCTGAATTTGCGACGTCTATCAGTCTGTTCACTCCCCAGGGATGGCATCCTCTATAAAACGCTGAACGAATCCAACGAACCAGACCTGCCATTAAATTCTTTTTCTAATTAACACGTCAGACACGTTCTCCAGAGCAAGCTGCTGTGAGAAAGTTTGCAGAAAACTGAAGCAACCAAGGCTTTGATAATTGAGGATGAGTGATGATGAAAACAGCAGGTCTGTTCAAATCCTGTTGGTGAACCAGAAAACACCTCATTACCTCCACCAATGAGGTTAGGTTTCTGTTGACATTAGGTTATTTATTCATTTATGTTTTTTTTGTATAATTCAAATGGATTTGGATGTCTGTGAAGATTCTCAGTCATCCAGGTAATGGTATCCAAGGCGTGTGGTTTTCCTTATTTCGACTGGACTGCAGTCATTTTTCAGCATCCTCAGGAAGCACTGCTGCATGAATTGGCTGGGGGGGGGAAATCACATTGAAAATATTGTGATTTGCATTTTCAGTCTGGGTCTGTTGCTTTTTTGGGTCCTTTCTGTCATGTTGCATATTTTCATCTGTTTTCATCTCTTACATTGTTTTTGCTTTGTTGCTTCTGTCACTAATGAATAAAACCATAATTTGGAGTGAAAGCTATAAATGATTTGACATTTTTGCTTTTTCTGTTGTAAAGCATCTTTGAGTGTCCTGAAAAGCACTATAGAAATGTCATGTAATATTATTTATTAATGATTTTAATCTAAACTAAATGGCACAAACATTTTTGCCTATATCACCCAGCTCCACCTGAGGTGTATTAGCTCTGATTTTTAGGTTCCCCTCAATTAAATATTTAAGGACTTAAATGGCGTTATTGTACTTCAGGTGCTTTGCTCTTAATGGCCTCCAGGCTGGTTCTGTCGTTCACTTCAGCTGTTTCTTGCTTTAAATTCCTTTTGTTTTGTCCTTTTTTTCTCCGACTCACAAACCATCTCCAGCACTGTTTTCTGCCTCCCTTGCTGCTCTTTTCAGCTAACCAGCTTTTTGCTTTTTATTGTCTCTCCCTCTGTGCTCTCGTTTGGCCTGTTAAGCTGAGTCCTCTGACAAAATGGCTAATGACCAAGGTAAACTCCCCCTCCTCCACCATGTCTCCTCTCTGTAGATTTCGGTCTTCTGGGCTGCATGATTTGCAAAAAAAATGTCTCTTGCTTGTTGTGGAGGATTTGTCAGATTTTACTGTAGCCTATTAAGGTAAATGTAAAAGAATCTATAAAATGATGCTACTTTTTAATGCAAACTCTGTATCTGATGACAGCCTTGAATCCTCCAGTGAAGTCGGGGCCTGTAAATAATCCAAACTCACCGGACTCTGCGCTGGGTAAGACACATTGCTATCAGATGTCGTGTGACAGGGTGACATGACTTAATTTTCTCTGATACATCGTAGTTTAATGATCAAATTGCTGCACAGAAATAAATTCCCATCCTCTGTCCTTATCTGTCAGGTGTTCCGAGTAACGAGAACCACCTGCTGGTCATCGTCATCATCTCTGTGGGAGCCTTCACCATCATCATGGTGGTCGTGGGAGCCTTCCTGTGCACGAGACGAACCACATCCCATCAGAAAAAGTAAACATGACCTCAGTGCGGCTGTTTTACCAGAATTACTGACAGTAGAAGAAGTGTACAGGAGAGAGTACGGGTGAAAAACACAAAGAAAATAATAGTCTAATCTAAATTTTAGTTATTTTAAGTCAGTTTGTGTCTGTTTTGGCATTTTGTTCTGAATTGTGTTTTAACATTTTCTCAACATTCCAATGTTATTCTGAATTGTCTTTCACCTTTGCTTTTCTTCTAAACTCATTATCATATTTTCATTGAGCTTTTTCACTTTTTTTGGCAATAATTTTTTGACATTTTTGCATTACAGGTCCTTCTCAAAAAATTATCATATTGTGATAAAGTTCATTATTTTCTGTAATGTACTGATAAACATTAGACTTTCATATATTTTAGATTCATTACA
>JAQQAE010018159.1:0-11266 GCA_029823295.1 Pseudamia nigra
ACCTCTCTTATCTTTTTAAATGGGTGAACTTGCACATTTTTACGTTGCCCAATACTTATTGTCCCCACTGTACATACATACATACATACATACATACATACATACATACATACATACATACATACAGAGAGAGAGAGAGAGAGAGAGAGAGAGAGAGAGAGAGAGAGAGAGAGAGAGAGAGAGAGAGAGAGAGAGAGCATTTTACTTTCTTTGCATGAAAAAATGGCCAATTTGACATATATATTTTTAAAAATCTGCGGTGGCCAAAACCTTTGACTGGTAGTTTATATCCATGACATACATTATTTTTAAGTAACAAGCCATCCAACCAATACGCATTCAACACCTTATCACTTTCTGGCAGATCTCTGTCAAGCCTACTAACAACAACAGAGACAAAGCTCAGAGCCTTTTCAACACTCCAAAAATAATAAAAAATAAAAAAAAATAAAACATCAGCACTTCCTCTCTGCATATCCTGCTCTTGCAGCTCCAACGCCTCTGTGTGTCCAAAATGTTTTCCTGTCAGTATCTGGTTTGCATCATACCTCCCAGTGTTTATCACCTGGAGCCCTCAGACCTTGACATTGAACAGTGGACTCTGAAAGATGGATTCATGTCATTGCTGCAGGCTGTAGGTACTAAAGCTCGCACGAAAGTCATAGACACCTTTTAAGTCTGTAAATCCTCTTATTTTCCATCTTGGAGGGGATCGTGCCATCATGTTCCCATGTAGGGTGCATATTCCCATTTTTGACACTTGCAGCATATGACACTATAACTGCAACCTGTGGCTCCAGGGCCACATGTGGCTCTTTCGCTTTTCCCCAGAGGCTCCTGTGGCTTTGTCCAGTGAGGGAAGTTATAATGAATCAAAATAAGCACAAAATCAACAACAAAAAGAAAAAATTAACTAGATAATAAAAAATTAATTCACAAAAATAGACTTCCAGTGACTGTTCACTGCGTGAGCAAACGGGTAAATGGAAAACAGTGTAAAGTCGAGCGCCGTAGGGTAGGAAGGTGCTATATATGTGCAAGACCATTTACCAAAATGGTAATACATTGCCTGGCCAAAAAAGGTCACACACAGCCTTTAACTTTGATTACAGCATGCATTCACTTGCGAATAACCTTCTGCAATGTATAGTGTGTTCTGTATAGTCTTGAGGTCTCTGGTTTGAATTGTGAAGCACCTAGAGATTTGATTATGACTGGCACTATACAAATAAAACTGAATTGAATGTCGCAACATTTATTTACTTCTAGAGTTGCATTAATTTTTCACCAAGATCTTGTATTGATGATGGCAGACTTGGACCACTGTGCAAAGTCTTCTCCAGTACATCCCAAAGGTTCTCAATGGGGTTAAGGGCTAGACTCCATGGTGGCCAATACATGTGTGAAAATGATGTCTCATACTCCCTGAAAAGCTTTTTCACAGTTTAAGCCTGATGAATCCTGGCAGTAAGTTGGACCTGTTTCTGGTGAAGTTCTAGGCGCAGCCAGGGTGTCGAGGGCGTCCAGTTTGGTGGCCTCAGGAATGGGTCCCTGCTTTTTGAAGATGAAGTGGTTCTGCTGGCTTCATCAGGCCGTCTGCAGCAGAATGTGAAGTGGCTGGGATGAGAATCAGTACCTACAAGCTGAGTCCATGGTCCTCAGCTGGAAAAGGGTGGAGTACTCCCTCCGGGTTGGAGATGAGGTCCTGCTTCAAGTGGAGTTCAAATATCTTGGGTTCTTGTTCACAAGTGAGGGAAGGATGGAGTGAGAGATAGACAGGCGGATCGGTGCAGCATCTGCAGTGATGCAGCCTCTGTACCAGTCCGTCGTGGTGAAGAAGGAGTTGAGCAGAAAGGAAAAGCTCTCAATTTACTGCTTGATCCATGTTCCTTCCCTCACGTATGGTCATGACTGAAACAACAAGATCCAGGATACAAGTGGCTGAAATGAGTTTTCTCCACGGGGCGGCTGAGCTCTCCCTTAGAGATAGGCTCAGCCATCCGGGAGGGGCTCGGAGTAGAGCCGCTGCTCCTCCATGTCGAGAGCAGCTAGGTGTGGTGGCTTGGGCATCTGGTTCGGATGCCTCCCTGGTGAGGTGTTCCAGGCACATCCCACTGGGAGGAGGCCCTGGAAGACACAGGTCACGCAGGAGGAACCGTGTCTCTCGACTGGCCTGGGAACGCCTCGGAATCCTCCCAAAAGAGCTGCCCCTCACAGGCTTATATGGTAGGCACTAGGCATGATGGATGCATCACTCCATCCACCTCTCTTCTTACCCTGACCCGCCCATCGCTCTTGAACAGGGTAAATCTGGACTCATCAGACCACATGATCTTCTTCCATTGCTCCAGAGTCCAATCTTTATGCTCCATAGCAAATTGAAGCCTTTTTTTCCAATAGGCCTCACTGATCAGTGGTTTTCTTAAGACTACACAGCTGTTTGGTCCCAATCCTCACAGTTCCCTTCGCATTGTATGTGTGGAAATGCTCTTACTTTCACAATTAAACATAGTCCTGACTTCTACTGTTGTTTTTACGATTTGATTTCACCAGATGTTTAAGTGAACACCGATCACGAGCATTCATGTTTTGTTTCTGACCACATTTCTTCCTCGAAGATGATGGCTCCCCAGTATCCTTCCAGTTTTTAATTATGCGTTGGACAGTAACTCAATTTTAGTTGTTTCAGCAGTCTCCTTAGATGTTTTCCTTGCTTTGTGCATGCTAGTGATTTGACACTTCTGAAACAGATTAACATCTTCCACGACCACAGGATGCGTCTTTGACATGGTTCTTTAAGAAATAAGAAGCTACTCACTGCATCAGTTAGGGTTAAATAACTTGTTGCCAACTGAAACATAATCATCCATGCAGTAATTCCCCAATGGGAGTCTCTTACTGATTTGCTTGGTTACATTCAGGTGGTGCATTTTTTTGGCCGGGTAGTGTACAGCGGTGCATCGGATCACAAATTTAATCCATTCCAGCGTCACGCTCTGTGTCCGAATCATCCGTTAGCTGATGCGACTTTTTCCATAAAAATACATGTAAAACCAATTAATCCGTTCTGGACCCACGACAAACTCCCATATAATGTATGTATTACACACCCATACATGTACATTTAGTCATAAGCCTGGCTTATGACTTGGTAGTGTGATAGCCTGTTAGCCTGTGTTACCTTGGCTAATGGCTGTTAGCTTCGGACCCGGAAGTGACTACTTGTCATCTGGTTCAAAGTTCGTTGTCGGAGTAAATTTTTTTGCGTTTTTTTTCTTCGGTATCCAAATTTTTTGTTGTCAGAAGCGTTTGTTATCCGGGGTACCACTGTATAAGGAAACACAGCTTTTACACCTGCAAGTTAGTGATATTTTGGATTTTACTAAACCAGAAGAAGTCAGAAGCTGTTCATCCCACATAATCATAAATCACAGCTCAATTTATAGGACATTTAAGTTCAGCATTTTATATTAGCTCTGCTCATCAATGATTTAGGTTTTGTTCATCTTACCCTAAATAAGACTAATAACGAAAATAACAATTAAATGCAATTTTCTGACCCGATAGTGGACAATAACGGCCTTTGCAACAGGAGTGCATTGTATAGACACATTGAATGTAACATGTTTATATCCGACAACAGATTATCAGCCGTTTACACAGCTACATGGTTCATCTGTGTTATGGATCACAACTTTCTATTTCTCACTGCTAATGTTAGAATTCTCCTACACAGAGCTGCAAATGGAAAGAAACAGAGATGAGCGGTTCTTGATTTTATGCTATAGTTGCAGAACTAAATGCCTTCATTTCAATGTCAGCATGAGGTCCTGCAATAATAATGTAGTCTGGCTGAACACAGTAGGCTGGAAACTAATCATCTTAGTCAGTGAGACCTAAAATCGCCATTGTACCCTTCCAGTGGTCACTATTCATCATTTGGCCTAATCCGTTTAAATTATTCACACGCTTCCACAAAGGTACGCCTGTGCAGGACTGTTTGGGACCAAGTACAGGACCAGACGTAACTAATCATTACATGCTTTTGCGCTGGTGCTGCATTTACTGAAACGACTAGTACAATTTCTAGCTAATTAATGAACAAATTGACTGTTCACTCTACTGGATAACATTTTGTGTGTTGCTGTGATCTACTGCACACTGCTGTACAATCTGACCCATGCAGCTTGCATACAGGAGAAAATAAACTATGAATCAGACTTTAACATTGCTTAACATTTGGTTTCTAGCATCGCACAGTACTTTGGACTCCTGATGTTTGAGAACCAAATGAGTTTGTAATTTTGGACTTTTTGTAGCTGCAGCCCTAACGTTGCAATTCACTCCTAATAACATGGCCATTTCCATGTCTTGTTCAACTCAGCACTTCCTGGCAAAAAAATTCAACCATTAGCTACACACGGGCTAAACAAAACTTACAAAGCCTCATATGATGTAGAAGTCACATTCATATCCTGAGGTGCACGACAGTTTTACCACCACCGCCGTAAGGAAATATGCATTTAAGTGCTACAAAATCTTTCAGGGAATGCATTTCAATTTCTCACACCACTTTTCTCGTAACACTATTTTCATCAGCACTCTCCAGCAAATTATACTTTCAGCTTATCCCGGCAGTTAGGTGGGAAGAATCTAAGCTATGCTTCTGAGGCAATCATGCTGAACCTTTAGAGTGTGTTTGTGTTTAAACTTACCTTCTCCGCCCATGCCCACAGGCCTATACCCAAGAATGCTGCTCCTAGTAACTGTAAAACAAAGCACACACAAGAGGTTTCACTGTCAGACAGAAAGCAGCCAAAGCCTTCATGACTCACACACATTCCTCGTTATCTAAAAGATGTGTCCTTAAACGTCTACTTCCCAAGTGCATTATATAGGCCTTGCTTAAAAAAAGGATCAAAAGATAAAGAACAGAAAGAAGAGTGGCTAAAGATTCAAAGGAGAACACCTCAACTTATCTTCCAACAGGAATTGAAGGTTTGAATTGATCACATGGTTTCCAACTTCCAGTGATACGTTAGGGTCACAGTGCAAAATGGGATGTGGAATCTTATTTGGTTTCCAATTTATTGAAGTGGTAATATTGTAGATTATTTTGTGTACTTAGTATTCCGTCTATTTTGGGTTATTTTTTGCTCAGTTCCTTGGTTGTTTTGTTCCCTTGATTATGATCGTTAGTTTCAGTGAGGACGCTTTCGTCTGATTTAAACATTCATAAGAGCTTGTATGCATTTTTATTTTGGCATTGACTCTGGTCAGGAGACGCTCTGGGACAATCTGAGCAAGCCTGTCACAGCTGGTCCAGAAATCTAAAACCCACACTAGCTGAGCCTGGCATTAGGATTTTATGTGACAAAACTAGAGTACAGAAATAATATACTGTGGAGATTATTATACGATTGTTATATACTCAGCTTAATTCAGGATGAGGTTGGAGAGGTGGAGGAGATCAGTTTCACATTTACAGGTGAGCAATGGTCATGTGAGAGAAGCAGCATGTGGAGTGAATGAAGACGGTGAGTATTTAAATGAGCAGCTGATTAGGGGCGTGTAAGGCAGGGATGACAGTGATGAGATGGAAAACTGGCACAGACTTCCACACCTGCCTGAACTACATACAGGCTTCATTTTTGTAATTGTTAGATTTAGTTTTTCCTTGGTTGTTTTAATCATTATTCTTAGCTTTTGTTTATTTATTTAATTAATCTGCTCAATTTTGTTAATTTTTTGATTTACTGTTTATTTAGTTCACTTTAATTTAAGGTTGTGAAAGCTAGTGAATGATTTTGTTCATTTTTATGGAACTTAAAAGTAAAATACATTAAATACTACAATGAGTGGATTCATGTTAAGTACAAAAAATAGATATATGGCAGTTCCTAATGTATTCTACTAACTAAAAGACACCAAATGTTGGTGCCACCAATTGGGAGCCATCATTTACAGCAACGTACATAAATAAACCAATACATATCAATTTTCCCTACATTGAATCAAGCCACAACTGCAAGAGCAACACAAACAACTGCACACAAAACACTGTTTATTTTTGACTATTTTCAGCATTGTACATTAATCCTGAAGACATTCAAATTTTGAAAAAACACACATAGAATTATGTAGTAAACAAAAAGTGTTAAACAACCCAGAACATGATTTATACAGTATTTTATATTGTCTAAAGTAGCCACATTTAGGTTGAGATGACAGCTTTGCGCTCATGGCATTCTCTCATCAGATTCATAAGGCAGTCACCTGGAACGATTTACAAGTCACTTAATATATTTCAGACCATCAGTTGCTTCATGCATAAGAAGAGTGGGTACAGGGTCAGAAGCCCCATTGGCACAACTGTACCGACTGCACAAACCCATATTATGGCAAAAAAGACACTCAGGTAAGTAAAGAAAAAAAGAGATTCCATTATTACTTTAAGCAATGAAGATCAGTCTGAAAAATCTTTAAAACTTCGAATGTGTCACCAGGTACAGTCACCAAAACCATCAAACGTTATCTGAGGTGATGTAAACTGGCGGTTTCTGAGGCAGATAACTGTACTAAGTGCAGTGTCTGCAGCAGGCTCTTGGGGCTCTTCGTCTTTCCTGGGACAGTCCTCGTGAGAGCCAGTTTCATCATAGCGTTTCATAGTTTGGTCGTCTGCACCGCACAAGACAACTCATGGTGTAAGAAGTCAAGAAATGGCACAAATTAGCTCATTTGTCAAATCAAAAGTGTTCAAGGTGACAAACTTGTGAATGTACTGAGAGAATGCCATGCGTGCTCAAGGCTTTCATCAAAGCTAAATGCAGCTATCATGGACATTCGGGTTGCTTAACACTTTTTTTGTTTGCTACATAATTCCTTAAGTTTTCTTTCAGTTTGGATGTCTTTAGTTTTAATGAACAAGGTTGAAAATAATAAACAATAAAGAGTAAACACAGAAAGAGAAGGTGTGGCCATTCTGTAGTGTTTTCTAGTGTTTTTCTAAACCTGACTGATAACAACTACTTAAAGCAGTGGGCTATCGAAAACAACTGTTTAAAAAACACTGAGGAGGACATATTTTACCTTGTTTTGGACAGACTGAATTACAAAATTACATCAGGTTATACTGCACTGAGCTGCTTAGAGGCTGAAAGACTGAATATTGTGAGAGGTTTGGAAAATCCCAGTGGGTTCAGTCTCTCGTCCTGGTGAGGGATGAATGTAGAGCTAGCAGTTCAAAGAGCTCTGGCTGAAAAGACTACAATACCGGATCATCTCCCTGACAGAAATCCAAATTTAGATTAAAAAAAAAAAAATGCGGCAAGAACCCAGGATTATATAAGTCAGACTGCATGCCAGAGAAGCTCATGCATTTCCAAATAGTGGTGTCATCATGGACCTGTTAGCTGTGAGGAAATGTCACTCCAAAATGATTTGGGATGGTAATGAATCAGACATGAGACATATTACCCAAGAGAAATAGAATACCTCCATTGAAACAAGGTTAAATGCTACTGTTACGCATATTCATTCGTTTTAACAAGGCGAATGTGACATGACTCTGCTCAACAACAATACTATGACTGTGAATCGGCGCTGTGGGACTAGTAGTTACATAAGCACATTATAGTGAAGGGTGTGGTGGCATCAGCGGAAAGTGACATGTGGGAAGAGTCCAGGTAAGCCGACTGAGACCACACAGAAGAGATTAGACAGAGCGGGAGTATTAAACCGTTTAGCCTCTGACTCTAAATATTCCACATAGATTAAAGAGAAAAACACAAAGCACTGAAAGCCCTGACACTATAATTACTGAGGTATGTTACAGAAAAGGTCTCAAGACGCTGTGTCTAATTACTGTTTGTGAACAAGGATTAATCACGATTAATTAGACACGTACATATAATCTTCATGAACCTGAAAAACTCTTTTCAATGCTGCCAGGATGCTGAGACTCCTGTTACTTCAGACATTCCCAAGTGTCCTTTTTTTCATATTACCAGAATCAAAATGTAACTTAAAAAATATGTACATTGTATCACTGTATGAACCCTTTCCTCTTGGGACTGTATAACACCTGTTTGTTATATAACAGGGAGAGGCTTCTTGGCTGTGATTTGAGGCTCCTTGTGCTTTCCAATTCAGTGCTCGCATCTTTTTAAAGAGGAGTCCTTGGGAGAAGCTGAGGGCTAAACTGAACTAGCACCTTCTTTCCAAATAAAAGGGCACAGTCACTGGTGCAAGACACAGCCATTAAATCTGCACACCTCCTTGAAATACCTACTGAATTTGACAAATTCAGTGACAAAGAGCTGACAAAATGCCTTTTTACTGATCTAAACCAGGAACTAAAATACAATCCTCTGCCTGACTAAGGAGGATTTGACGACCTGATGCACAGTCCCACCTCGAATATTAGACCAGACTTGTATATTATATCGCAGCCTAGAATGTTGGATTTTTCTGAAAATATCATTGCATGTTCACACTTTTGAGTAAATGCTCAATAACACTCAAAATCTACCAAAATCCTGTAGGCCAAGGGTGTGCATCCTGCAGCTCCAGTGGCTCCTGTGGCTTTGTCCACTGATGGAAATAACGTATCTTACATCACAACGGGAAAAATAAGCACTACATCAACAAAAAAGAACTAAATAATGAAGAAAAATCAAGACAATACTGATGCAAATATTAAACATGTTAAATTTAACAATCAAAGATTGAAAATGAACAAAAATAACCAAAATTCTGAATAAAATCATGGAAAAAATATATATAAATCTTACAACATACAAATCTGAGCAAGATAATGATAAGAATGAACAAAAAGGCCACAAAAATGACTCAAGTAACAAATCAACTGATTGAAAATGGATAAGAAAGTAACACAATAATCACCATAATAGTCAACTAAATGAACAAAAGAGTCAAATAAATGAACATAAACAAGAATACAAACAAAAATAATGAGTGGAAATGAATAAAATAATTTACGAATGAACAAAAGTAGTGATCGACCAATATGGGTTTTTCAGGGCCGATACCGATTATTAGTAACTAAGGAGGCCGATAACCGATATTTGGAGCCGATAGTCACTTGCAGTAAAAGTGTAAAAATGGTGTAAAAATTTTGAATAATACAAACACTTAACTTGGCTTAAATGCCTAAAGCATGTTTATTTAATCAAATAAATAGAAAATTAATAGCTCCAGAAGTGCATGGATCCTAGACTCACAAGTTATTGTAGTAGTTGTGAGCTGTAGAGTTTTTCATGTGACTTTCATGCAAACACACACTATTTTCCACATTACATACATTCTCTGCATTGCTAATACATAGTCTGCTGGGCGTTTAGAGCCAAACTGGACAACTAATGTTATGCTAAAAACTAGTCAGCCTTCATCTCAGCGTATTTCCCTGCAACAAAACAAGACTGAATTAAATTTCTTACTCTCTCACAATCACACGCCCAGGCTTCTACAATCACGGACTGTTTCCACATCGATATCACCAACAGCATTGTTTCAAGTAATTCACAGACATGTTGGGAGGTACTACGAGCTAGCAGAGCTGCTAATGTTTAGTCCGCTCATACATTATTCTGCTGCACACTGTAAGTTAGAAGTAATTGTGAGATATAGAGCAGCGGGATGTTTATTAAAATTTCAGGAGAGTTTTCTGTGTTTACCGTCGACATGTGTTTGCTCTCCGTAAAGCGCAAACATGTGTTTTGTTGTGTGCAGAACCACACGACAAAAAACATCTCCGCCGTGTGTGTGTGAGGACAGTTTCTGCTTCAGTGTCTTTGTCACTTACACATACTGTGGCTTGTTTTAACCAATCAGATGGCGCCGTGGGTGGTCAATGCTGGAGACAGAAGCAGCAGGAGAGAGAGAGAGAGAGGGGGGTGGCAGCGTCTGAGCCGAAATGAAACAGTTTTTAATTGATTTCTTGATAACGGCCCGTCAGATTAAAAAAAACACCAATACCAATATACATCAAATATCAGTGCCGATAATTGGCCCGGCCGATAATTGCTCGACCTCTACTTTGTATGTTAATAAAATGTTGAACTAATCTCTAGTTTATTTAGTTTTCAGTACAGATGCTTTAAAACTGGCAGTTTAAAAACAATATAAAAAAATCATGATAATAATTGACATCGGACAATACGAAAAATATATCGCGATAATATTTTTTTCACCATATACCCTGTCCAATGTCAAACATGAACTGGACCCCCTCCAGTTTGATACAAAGAACATAATGGAGTGGATGATGCTGTCCTCTACATGTTCCACTCACTCTCATCTGGAGGGGGCTGGCACTTATGTGAGAATTATGTTATTCGACTTCTCAAGTGCATTTAATACAATCCAACACTACATAATCAGAGACAAGCTCAAAGGCATGGGGGTAGACCCCTCCTTTCTTTCCTGGATCACAGATTACCTGAGGGGAAGACCACAATTTGTCAATGTCTTTGCGACAGTAATGAGTAGCACTGGAGCTCCACAGGGGACTGTTTTGGCTCCCTTCCTGTTCACACTGCACATCAGACTTCAAATGCAATTCTGTGTCTTGCCACATCCCAAAATACTCTTATGACACTGGTATCGTATCATAAATGGACAAGAAGTGGAGTACAGACATCTGATAAATGCCTTCTGTGACTGGAGTCAGAAAAACTCCCTTCTGATGAAGACTACCAAGACAAAAGAAATGGTTTTGGACTTCAGAAAGACTTAAAAAAAAAAAATTATATATATATAATGTGACAGTAGTGTAGCTGGATCAGCTCAGTTTTTTAAAAAAACAAAACAAAAACAGTTTTAAGTTAATGGGAAATTTGTAATGAGAATTTAGTACTAGTAAAATGTTATATGCTGTATTGGTATAACTAAAATTTATTTTAATGTCTCAGGAATTATGTCTAAGGATGGATGCAGTTCATGAACAAGAACAACATGCAATTAGGTTTGATAAAGTTTTAATATACTTACTACTTTCATCCACATTTTTTGTCTGTCAGGGTCTTTTTTACAATATTAAACCATTGTTGTATGAGTAAAAACGGTGGTTTACATGTACACTGTTGGCTGATACTAGACCTTGTGATGTGATCATGCAGTTTATTAACACCATTGTAGCTTATAATTGTAAGGTTTGGCGACGGAGCAGATCAGGTGTAAGTGTTTGTTTGTGTTTATGTGGTGTTTTGATTCACTGCTGCTCACTCTCCCTTCCTTGTGTTCCAGT
>JAQQAE010018160.1:0-11266 GCA_029823295.1 Pseudamia nigra
GTCATCCAGGTCATGGTATCCAAGGTGTGTGTTTTTCCTTCTGTCGACTGGACTGTAAATATGTAGCTAAACATCTTCAAACCAAATTTCCAGTCCAATCGACAGAAGGAAAACCACTATTGACAGAAGACAGTATTTGAAAAGTGACACAGATTGAGGTAGCACAGGGAGAACTACTTGTATTTGATTTCATTGTGCATGCCAGTAAAACTTCTTGTTCTTACCTTGAATATTCTCTGGATTGTCAATAATAAAGTTGCCATTCCACACCACTGAAAAATCCACCGGTAGCTCACTGATTCTCATTCCCTCATAGAAATACTAGAGAACAAACGGAAAGATTGAGAAACATGATGAGAGACAAAACAGCCTATTTCTTGACACACTTGAAATTGAAATTGGTCTTTTTAGACTTAGTATCATAGTGTCACCCCAAAGTTATGTCATTAAATCAACAAAAAGCTGACAAATTGAGGGTGAGGGCTTGGGGATTTGTCTGTGCTCAACCTACCGAGCTGTTCTGGCACTGCACGCTGGAACTATTGAAGCGGAGGGCAGTGACTCGGTGGCTGACCCCCTGGATGTGGAGGACACATTCATATCCTCGCTGACCAGACTGAGGCTGTGGCAGGTTCCTGGCCTTTAGTGTGATAGGCTTCACCTCCCCTGCTGGGATAAGGATCTCCTCAGAGCGCACCAGCTGGGGACAGTCCTGGTGGAAATAAACACCGCAAGGCAGAGAGCACAAGTCAGTGACAACAAAGCAGATGAACAAAAAGTGATGCTTTTTTGGTTCACTAGCAAGTTGGCCGAGATTTGAAGTCAAAAGTAAGATGAGAAATATTAAATTAACCTTTTAGTTACGAGTGGAAAAGATCAGATGCATGAGATATAGTAACTGCTGACTGAGTGATTTGTTTGACCTTGAAAAGATGAGCACAATTTTGAGTGCTGAAAAATGTATGCATCTAAAATTGTTCAAAAAGTGCTCAGTTCTTTAAAAGGCGCTGATTTATAGTATATTTTACGAAGTGTGTATTAGATGTGATTGATCTGATCAGAGTGATCCTGTTTCTCTGTTAAGATGTGCTAAACTCCACAGTTAATAGACAGTTAATTGCTATTGCAAAGAACAAGGATGAGAATTGCCAATTCGGAAATAGAAGAGCTTAAATGGCTGTCTTTCCGTAGACATGCCCTGAGGCTGACAAAGCTGGAACACAGAGGAGGATGCAGGCAGAAGGAAGCAGAAAGGAGGAATATGGTGGAGCAATCGAGAGAAATGAGAGAAAAAATAGGAAGGGAAAGTGGCGCTAGCAAGCTTGCACGTGTGTGTTCAACCCACCTCAGAGGCGTTGACTCGTCCCTCCTGGAACGAACAGCTGGAGGGGTCATGGGTACACAAGTTGCGGTATTTGCACCAGTGGCAACGGAAAGCACTGTTCACACATGAGAGACACCTGCATGGACACACACGTGCAGAGTGAGAGAAAAAGCAGGGAACCAGGGGCATCGAGTTTACCAAAATGGAGGAAGTGCCACAAAGGAAATGAGTTCACATCCCAAGTGGGCACCTGCTGTTGTTGTGCCCTTGTGGTTGGCACAGAACCAAATAGCTGCTGGCCGCTTTTCTCCCTGCATGCATTTTCTCCTGCCATATATTTAAGCTGTGTGTCATGTGAGGCTGTATATTAGCTCTCATAACCAGGATCAGATGGAAAACAGGAGAGAAGGACAATGAGAGAGCTGGAGTACACAAATGTTGAGTAATGAGGACAAGTAAAACATTGGTGCAGCTTGATCCTGCAATTACCATTAGCCCTGTATTGTTGGAGTGTCACTGAAATTACAGCTGTTAGGTGTGTGTTATTGATTATATATTCCATATGAAAGAAAAAAAACACACTCACTCATAGTAAGTAGCAATATTAGTAAAATTTCTAAATTTCTACTTGTGTAGCCAAATAACACTACTTAGAAAAATCTACTATGTACTGGATTTCTATTAGTAATCTATACACAGAATTTTAATGTCCTACATTTTTAAGCCAAAGCAAATTTGACCTGCTTTACCCATGAATACCAGACATGTTGAATATATGAATGAATAAGTGGAAAGATGGAGCAGAAAACAAAATGAAGCAACATCCGGTGTATTACCTGGAAGTGTCCATTGTACAAATGAGATGCTGTACACTTGTAATTGATTGTGATGACATTTCCCACAGTACCTATTCTTGAACAGCTGTTAGAAGGCATTACTGTCATCTGACTTGGCTCTGTCTCTTGTCTTTATCGCTCCGAAAAAAGGTTGAGTTTATTTTGAAATATTCATTAGTGCAGAAACATGGGAAGGATCTCTGTCAAGAAGACTTATTCAGAAGAATACGGTTGATTCAACTTCAGGCGAGTATAGTATACAGTATTCATGTAAGAGGGAGTTATACAGAGAACACAAGTTGGCATCAGAGCATGCAGGTGAAAAGCTATGCCCTCTTCAAGTGGATGCATCTCCCCTTGCATTGTACTGTATATGAATGTATATGTGGCTGTGTGTGCAGAAGCATGTTTGTTGTTCCCGATTAGCTAAGTTGATGTCAGGAATGGTAACCGCTCAGAAAGGCTTCTCAGCCGACAGCCGTATGAAGCTATAGGGCAATATGTGCATATTTGCGAATTCATGGAGAGAAAGTGAGAGAGTGGAGTAAAACAGAGTTGATTCTCTGGCTAAGGATACAGCAACTCCAAATTCTTAGTTTCAATATTGAGGGGATTGTGAAAGGATATTATGACATGCAGAGATTTCTGCACCCCTGCTAGCTTTTGGGTTATCCTACTCTCCTATTTCCCACTTAGAGATGCTCCCAAATCAGCAAGGCCTTTGGATCACATACAAACAGAATCCGCCACACCAGAATGAAGTGAGCAAATGCAAAGGCACCACTGACACAGAGATCTGCAAAACAGGGATTCAATTCCACATCACTCAACCAGGGGTAGGCATGCCATGAAAACGAGCATAAAATCCCTATTGAGCACCTCTTAAACAGAAATCTGTTTTGTAGTGTAGAAGGTTTGGGAAGACAGTTTCATTAGCACAATGATGGAGAATCTTACACTGCCCAGGGAGAAGCCTGCTTTCAGATTACATTAGTCTTAACAAGGGATATTTTTGGAAACCTGGGCCACCTAAGGTTAAGGACAAATTGCAACTAATTCCCTGAGCGTTGATCTGGTGGATTTGAGCAGCAGGTGAGGGTCAATGTTTTTGAAAATGAAATAGAATGAAAGCATAGCAGGAACAATAGACACTTACAGCTGGTGGACACTGCAGTTATAAAACTTGACCTCTGTGCTGATGAGCATCTGACCAGTCTCTTTTGAATTGAGTCGCAGTTCAACTCCAGACCAATCTGAAAGAGAAGAGAGAAGGGATTATTTATTACTTTACAACATTTCATGTAACATGAGTCACAGATTCAGCAGATCTGCGGAAGATTGTACATGAATTTATAATAACATGCCTGTTACAGTAGGTTATAATGATGATAATTATGAAGTATATTCTTAAGATATTAGCTGATCATAATTTATACTGCTTGCTTGTTGAACTGAGTTCTGCCTCTGTTCTCTGTAAAAACAGCTCTTTATTCTTCCCATGAGAATACAGACTCCTTAAGTAAGTGTTTGTGTATATTGTGTGTGTGTTGGTACATGTGTACAGGAGCCTGAATTTCAGATGACATTCAGTGTGTAGGAGGTTTGAATGACCCTTCGTGCCCTGTTCTTTCCACAGCACCTGTTGGGAATCAGGCTGTGTTTCACATAAGTCTGTGTAGCAGGCGGTCTAGGCTCTTAGCTGACTTCTACTACAGAAAATGTGTCTCATAGGATCTGGTAAAGCGGTATGGAGTTGCTGTCCATGTAAACCCTCCACTAGGATTTTCATTTTCATTTTGGAAGTGGGAGTGCCAGTTATTTTTTTTCTAGCACATTAGTATAGAAACCAATTTTCCTCTCATTTCTGCCTCTGATTCTTCTCTGTTCTTCTCGGTCTTCAAATGTAAGATAGAGAGAGAGAGAGAGAGAGAGGCTTGCTGGAGACAAGGGAAGGAGCAGGGTAGTAGTGAGGTCAGAAGGAAGGAGCCTCAGGGAATGAGTGTAGGCTAAAAATGGAAATAAACAGCTGGAAGAGGCAAAGAGGAGAGTAGAAGTAATGGAAGGGTGGATGGATAGACAGAATGGTGGAGGAAGGGCTTACAGGATGGACTGGCTGACATTTACCTGGGGGAGAGCATTCATATTAGTGGCTGATGCACCACTCCCCATGGGAGCTCTGGGCAAACAGGCCTGTCATTTACTCACGGGGAGGGAGGGATTACCAAACCCCCAAAACACACAGTGATTTCTCCACACCTCACATAATATATTATTCAGTGTGTTTGGTTTTGTCACCCTGCAGCCATCTTGGCTTGCAAACAACAGGTATTTATCATCAAACAACAGGTGTTGGTGTTCATAATGATATATATGTGTGCAAATAAATGGATGGCAGAACCACAGTGGTGAATTTATGGAAATATGCTAGAGCAATGCTTTAAAGGTCATGGTATTTCCATGCATGGTATATTACAACTCATTAACATATTTTCAGTCTTGGGCATTGCATATGGATATGTTCTAACTCAGAATTTGTGAGCTGATGTAAAAATTAATATATCTACTCACCTTCAATTGTACCAATTGTATGATTACTATTATTTCTTGTTCTTGTAAGAAAACATTTTTTAGAAACACCCAACTATCTCCCTTTGTCTAGGCTATAATAAAACACTAATTCACCATATCAAATTTCCTGTCATCCCTGCACCTAAGCCATCCTTGGTTGATCAGACTGCTGCCTATGAGGAACGAGGAGACCCCAGACCGATCCCCTGGCAGCTTTAAAAGGACTTAGCCTTTTGTGTAGCACACTTCATAGTCAGACAGCTGATCCCGGATCAGTGGGAGCTTGTTAGGTGAATGATGCTTGTGTAACGCTGGAGCAGTGAATCAATAAAGATGTTTCTGGGTGTACAGGTGTGCATATGAACAGTGAGCACAACCCTGTACAACAAATGAGAATCCTCCCAAGGCTCTGCCAGATGTACAGAGGTTGTATGGTGTTTCAATTAGTAACTGTCATTGAATCCAGGCTTTCTCAGTCTTTTCCCCCCTTTGTGCACTGTTGTGCAAGTTAAGGTCAGGTACCAATTTACTGACTCACTGAATTTTGCTTTTATGGACTAGTCTATGAATTTTAACTGAACTGGTTTTACACAGTAATAATTATCTAAAATGGTCTGTCCAAGTCATATAACTGCCATGCATTCATTACTATTTTGTACATTTCATTTCAATATGATTCTTATTTTATATTTTTATTAAATCTCCTCCACCCAACAACTGCAATAAACATACAAATGTACTTCGACTCAATCTTTTGTAATTTAATTTACGCGGCGGCTTGCAATCCATGGATGAGGGTTTGTGTCTTTGTTACATCTACCTTGGTCTGTTGGGATGAGTGGGACATCTTTGGCTGTGGGAGACACACACAGTATCTGGTTGCCATTGACCTGGCCCTCGACCTCTGTCAGGTTGCCAAAGGAGCAGGTGATGCCTGCAGAAAGGTCTGGAACATCACTCACTTTCACTAGCAGCTGTGAATAAGACACACATAAAAAGAACATTTTTACTGAATACTGCAGTCAAATACATCTCATATATAAATTAATAGAATATGCATTTACTGGCAAAACTGCACTTGCACGCTCTTTAGAAGTTGCTGTGTTGTTTTTATTGTCTTTCTATCTTCATTTCATTCTAATGACTGTGTCCAGAGGTTCAGATGGACATGACTGTGTTCAGTACAGAAATTTGGAAAATATCAGCAGTAATTTCCAAATTATATCTGTTGTTTCTTGTTTCAATTTCAAAATGGACATACACAAATATTAAAAACAACAGAAAAGTTCACAGAGACAAATGGACACATGCAGGATGTTGCAGTACATACTGTATGCAATGTACCACACACATGACAGACACATATAGAAGTGTTTGAAGTCATTCTGGGGAAGCAGTGACACTGAGGCTGGAGCATTCAGCTGCTCCAGCCTCAGAATATGTTTATAAATAAACATATTCTGCACACAGGGTGTGTGATCCAGCTCTCCAGCCAAGAGAGGCAGCCTGGATAATTATCACCATGGAATTTCACAGCCTTGTTCCATTAGCTGTTATTTTTGGGCCATACCGTTTGAAGTTTCTCTTTGTTTTATCTGCCTCTCACTAAACACCGTGGGGCTACTGGGACAGGCAAGGCAGCTGAGCAGCTTAACTGCAGGCCTTTCAAGAGATGCGTACTGTCTCAGTAGCTGACTACACTTCCTCCCTTGTTAGCTGGCTTACTCTCATTGAGAGGATAGATGATTTCTTTTTTTCTCTGCTGAGGACCTCTTGTATTCCTCTGTTTTACTTTCACCGTATTTGTGTTGCTTTACTCTGAGGTATGTCAAAGAGATTCTTGATTACAGCAATCACAGCAATCAATGTCTTTTGTTCAAAGCAGATTTTCCTGAGTAACCTCTTACATTAATTAGCTCTCATCGTTCTGCTAAGACACACATGTTCAGATAAACACTCAAAATTCACACAATTCATCTATAAACAACAATCACACATAGGCGGCAAGGCTGGTTCAGAATGTAAGCCTGTCTCTACGTGTTATGCCTTTGCTCTTTTTCGTCTCCTGTCCTCCTTAATGATTCTGGTGGTAGGTGTTTTTGCTTGGCAGCCACAGTCTGTTTAATTGGTGGTAGAGTTTTAATAAAGGTAATTTGATTGTTTTCTCTCCTTTTCCTTCTCCCCCTGCACTCACATAAAGAGGCTGGGTTGTCATGGAGATTGCTGTCTGCTACTGTGGAATGTGTGGATTGAGCAAAATTTATGAGTATGTTTGTGGATGAGGTGGTGAGATGACCCTGTTGCTGGTATAACACGAAAACAAACACAACTACCGCATTAAAATGATGCCTGTACAAAAATGAACAGGACTCTGAGGTGAAGCCTGATTAGAGTTGCGGATGAGCCATCATGCAGTGCACAATGAGTCATTAGTAATGCTACTTGCACATTTCAGAGGTTATCTTTAGATAAAAGGGTCAGCTAACCCCACATAAAATTATTTTAAAAATGATCATGGGCTGTAATTGACAAATGCTTTTGATTTAGACTGGGGGAAACATTGGCAAAGATGACATAACAAAAGAAATGAATTCATCAAAACCATCTTGATAAATTGAGTTTCACACCAAAAACACACTGTATTTACCAAAACTGATTTGTCAGCAAGTGCAGCATTCACTTGGCCTTTGACAAGCAGAAACTTTCACTGATGTTCCTTCTGCCTGTTTTCACCCAGTCCAAAAACTGCACTGTAGTCAGCTGCCCTCTGACAACACCTACACTCAAACCCACACAAACACGTCTTGGCACACATGTTTACTGCTCAGTACCAAGTGAGCATATGCACACTGAAACGCCCACATAAAGAGATCTTATGAAGTTCCCATCTAATGTTTATGCATTGTCACAATCAAAACTGGACAAACTGTCATGTGGGATCATTTAAAATGCTCTGCCTGTACGTGGGAGGGAAATATGTAGATGGGAGCTAATTTCTCATCGTAATGTGTGCGTGTATCGGTAGTTGTCGGGAGTGTTTGGCATGTTAATGTGTTTGCGTACTGTATGCTGAAATGGGTGTCTGTGTATAAACTTACAGGTACACTGGGCTCTGACACTGCAATGCTATCCGGGTACACAGTGGCCTTCACACACTGGTTGAGAGAAGCAGCGAAGCGATAGGGCTCGTCTGCACGCTCACACCGGTTCCTCTGGGAGCAGCTGAAAGAACGAGGACAGAAAAATACAAAGAAACAAGGGTCTTATTGGTACTGAACAGTGTGTGACTACCATAAATTAATAAGACTAAAAAAATATATAGCTGTGGTATGAAGGTTATACTATGAACCACAAGTTAAGCAATGCAAAAATAACATAAATATAACAATGACAACAACAGTAAGACAAACAGATTTTTAAGGTTAGGATGCAGTGAAAGCAGTAATACGGTAATGAAAAAAATGTTGATGATTTAAGTCAAGAGCAATTGCCAGCACTGTGACAGAAATTAAACACCCATCCAAAGACAGAATACAGAAGAGGTAAGTAAGAGGATTAAAAATGATGAAGACATTATAGCAAACATTGTAATGGAATAATAAATGATATTGCAAAATGAATAGGAACACTATTTAGCAGTGATGCTATAAGGTGAAAATAATGCTGCCACTGTGTTCTCAAATGTTCTTATTATCAGTGTATACATAAAATCTAAAAGAGGACTGGTGACAGAATAGTATTTGGGACTTAATATTTACCTCTGACCAAGGAAGTTATATTTTTGTTGGTGTTGATTCATTTATCTGTTGGTTCACAATACAAGTCAAAAAGTTATGAATGGATCTGGATGAAAATTTCAGGATATGTCAGAAATGGCATGAAGACCAAAAGACCAATCGATTCTGGGCGTGATGTAGATCACCATCTGGATCCAGAGGGTTTTTTAAAGGATTCCTCACCATTGTGTGATAGGGCCAAATTCAACATTTGTCCTTTTAATGTCACAAATAACACCCAAAATTTAGCCAGAAAACAGAGAATAACACTATAATAGATTCTATCAAACCACAAATTTTAGTCCAGATATGGGCAATATTGTGGACATAGTGATCCAGAATACATATACTTACAGGGGTTGAGGGAAAATAATTACTGTAAGGTAGCAAATAAATCTATAGACATGATACTGACACCAAACTGTCTGCTGATTCAGGAATGTGCCAACGGATTTGAAGTATTTTCAACATTTATGGCGCTAAATCCAGAAAAAATATCATTATGGAAATATTATTTTTTTGTAAATAATAGGGTTGTCAAATGATTAAAATTTTTAATCTGATTAATTACAGGGTCGCTGTGGATTAATTTCAATTAATCACAATTAATACCCATTTGTTATTCATCACCGGGTCACTGGATTCATTTTGATTAATCATGATGAATACCCATTTGTTGTTTTTCATTTTGTGGGAGCAAAAGCACTCATGATAGAAGGTGATATAGACACTTGACTAAAATTACTTATTTTACATTAAAATGTATATTCTATGCAAAATAAGTGGTTTATGTATTTTTTTTATTTAAACTTGAAGGAAATTGCACCTGCTTTGTAAAACTTAACAGAACCTCTGTAATCTTCTGCTGAGATGTTTTTGCTTTTTTTACACTTGGTTCATTGTTTTCATCAGTAACTAATGTAATTATTTTCAGTGGGTAGCACTCGTGCCTCACAGCTACAAGGTCCTGGGTCAGATCCCAACGCCGGGTGGTGGGGCCTTTCTGTGTGGAGTTTGCATGTTCCTTCCATGTCTGCGTGGGTTCTCTCCGGGTTCTCCGGCTTCCACAACCAAAAACATGCACTAGGGGTTAGGTGAATCGGTCAGTCTAAATTACCTATAGGCATGAATGTGAGCGTGAATGGCTGTCTGTATCTATGTGTCAGCCCTGCTGGCGACTCATCCACGGTGAAACCTGCCTTCGGGATAGGCTCCAGCATCAACACCCCCCCCGCCCCTTGCGAGGATTAAGGGGTAGAAAATGGATGGATGGATGGATGTATGGATGAGTAAAGTTTCAAATGATAATGGTAGGTTTTCTCTATGATGAGAAACTGAGTTGTCTTGGTGGAGGTCTGCGCTCTATGAATGTTTGCTGTGTAGAGTCCGTCTAAAGTCTTTACTTTGTTTTGCAAAAACAATATGGCTTAAAATACAGATAGCTTAAAATCATCAATTAAAAATGGCTCACATGGAAATGTTCTTCATACCTCCACAATTGCTGAGAGCTGCATAACTTAGAACCTATGGAGCTGTATCTATAATGTGCAGCATTATAAATTTTATAATCTGTGTGGTGATCATAGCCTCAAAGATATATGTTCTCAATAAGCCACAAAACAACTGCTGATAACAGTAGCAACAGTAAAAAATAATACACCATACTTTGAAATTACAGCAATGTGTACTGCATAAATTATATTCCTCAATGACTGTCTAGCTTCGGGGTTATAACTACAGCAAATTACATATGGCTCACCCATAAACGATCCTAATGGTCAGACAGTGTATCTGGTACTCCTGTGACACCCCCACAATCCACATCTCTCATTAAAACTCAGCTACCTCCTCCTTCTCATTAAAACTTTGTGTTCCCTCCACCCCATTACCTCAAACGCACTCTATCCTCATCCAACCCAGTCGTCTAAGTGTCTGCTGAACTGACTGTCTGGTCGCAGCAGCTATAATTGGTCAGCTGCTGTCCATGGTTCTGATGTGTCTCTCCAACCCCTGTGTCTGTTCTCCCCCGGTTGCTGATTGTGTGTGCGTATGTGTGTCTCTGTGTGTATTAGGGCCCATATCATGCTTCTTAACCACATACTCTCACACATACTAACTTCAAGCTACATCTTCATCCATAGTCTCTGTGTGTAATTATGTTGTCAGAAGTTCAAGTCCAAAAGACTCACATGAGTAGGCACAAGCACACCAGGCATGCTCAGATACTAACACTCACACGTGCACTACTCCCCGGGGATTCTAGAGAGCAGGAAAATGTGGAATTTACTGTACTAGAAAGAGTCTCCCACTGGGAAAAGTCAAACACTGCGGCAGAGTAACCTGGCTTCACTGTTACTGCTTTGGAAAGTCTGTTTCTAAGATTTAGGTCTGACTTTTTAAATTGCAGTTCCTCTGTACAGTACATCTCTTACCTGTTTATGTCTCATTCTGACTGTTGCTTTTGTGCAATTTCCACCACACTACATACCTGCCCAAGTCTCTCCTTTGTCACACTTTTTCACAGGTTGAAATTGTTACTCCTTTCTTTGACAAGGCGTTACTCCATCTACAATTCACTGTAGCTCTTTTAACATCCACAATGGCAGCAGAAAATGATACTTAATGTCTTTTCAGGTGTGGGCTGCGGCATGATGTTTTATGCATGTCTCCTTTTAGTATGAGTACAGATTGAGAGACAGAATGTAAAAAAAAAAATCCAGGAAATCACATTGTATGATTTTTAAGCAATTTATTTGTGAAAA
>JAQQAE010018161.1:0-11266 GCA_029823295.1 Pseudamia nigra
TGACGTTAAATGGAGAATAACTTTACAGTAAACATTACTAAACAACATATAACCATTTAATTTATTTTTTCATTTTTTTCTTTCCATGATGACAGGTGAGGCTCTGCCTCATCTGCCTCCCCTGATTGCACGTCACTGGTATACCCAAGCAACATGAAGATGCCAGTTGCACCGTTTTTTTCACAAGCAAATCTCTCAGGTCTTCAAGCCTACCGAGCGTTGTGTGAAAAAGTCTTTGCCCCCCTTGTTAAATCATGAATTAACTGTGATTCATTTTCTGTCGTAAAACCCAGGCCTGTTTACTGCCAGACCTGCTGTAGACTAAAAAATCATCAATCACCATGCTGCAATCTAAAGAAATCAAAGAACAGATGACTGTAAAGGGATGCAAAGTTTAAAGGTCTCATACTATGAAAATGAATAGTTATTGGATTTTCAGGTTAATATAAAGTCTGAGCCATAAAGTAAAAGCTGTGAAAATGTGAACTAGCTCCTTCCTGTTAGTCCTAAGAAATCCACACCACAACAAGTCTCCGGGGAAAATAGGCTGTTTCCATTTGTTCTTGTGACGTCACAGGTCCCACCAATCATAGTCAAGCTAAGATTAGCCAAGTTGTAATTTCATTACATGGAATTTATAGCCTCATATATTGCATTCAAACTGAGATTTTAGCCATTTTTATTTCCTTCATTATTTTGATCTTTTTTTTGTTTATTTTGTTTGGTCTTTCTAGTTATTTATTTTTAGCTTATTTGAGGGATTTTTTTCACTGTTGTTACTCACATTCTTTACTTTTACTCATTTTGTTGCTTATTTTCTTTATTTTTGTTCAGTTTCTTGATAACGTTGTTCACATTTTGCTAAATTGACTTGATTATTTTCTTAATTTTTGCTTGTTTGGTTCAGTTGTGCTTATCACGTTAATTACCTATTTTTCTTGGTTTTGTTACATTCCTTGATTGTTTTGTTCATATTTTTTGGGCACATTTTGTTGCTTTATTTAGCCGTCTTGTTAATCAACATCATCATTTTATTTGATTATATTCAGTTTGTTTCATTTCAGCTTTTTCACTACTCATGGAGGTGTTTAGCCAAATGTAACCAGAGTAAAAGTATTCATACATTTATTACTAATCAGGTACATGTACAGGAGTAAATGTACTACCCACCTCTGTGTATGTGTATGTTTGCTCGCTTTGCCAAATGTGACCTGTTTCAGACGTCATGTTCACATAAGGGCACGAGACAGGGACGCACTCATTATGCACTTGATTTATTTACAACACACAGCATTTTCTTTATCCTTAGAAAGAAAAAAAACAACATTTTCCCAAGCAGACTGTATTCACTCTTTCTTTATGTACATATGCAATATGTTTACTTCTTATACATTATTTATTGGAGTATATAGGCCTACTGCATCTGTCTATGCATAAGATCTCGACTGCAGTGATGACAAAACACTCTTCTTTTCCTCCACGCTCCTTCTTCTTCCTGCGTATCGACTGCTGTTTAATCAGCCCCATCTACTTCCTTTAATGACACTCCAAATTAGCCCTAATGCTTAGCAGCAAGTGTCAAGGCAGACGAAAAAAAAATGACTGAAGAGTCTGGAGATAAACAAGGAAAGGTCTGGGCACGGAGACTCCTTGCTTCACCATCGTCGACATCTTAAATGTCAAGTATTTCAAGTGATTTAAGGATCAGAAAGACCGGTGGAAATGTGTAACCTTTTGAAATTTTGATTTAGCTCTCACTGAAAAACAGTAAAAAATCCAGATGGATCATTTGTTGCTGAGGCATAAAAGAAAGGAAAATAAGGAGGATTACATGGTCGTGGTAAGATTGAAATAAAATTAATACATTTCAAGCCCACTTTATTGACAGCTTTTTGCTCTCAGAACAATGCAATACAAGGTCTGCAATGCTGAGCAATAAATGCAGTATCAACACGCTGTAATTCACACTCACCGGAGCCAAAAGACTCGCACCACAAACATACAAACTGATTAGACGTCACATACAACACTGAGCCAAGGGTTATGCTTCCATCGTACACTTCAACATGGACTCACGCTGTTTGGGCAAATCAGCACTGATGTAGCAAAGTCAACACATACTTCAAATTGCCTGTGAGCTTCCAAAGGTAGCATTTGCTTTCCTGAAGATTGGAAAAGTGAAAAAAGTCCGGAAGCAAATACTTTCACGTGACAGTTTGAATGTGTCAGTGTGTCCACAGCAGTCTGAAATGTTCATCCGTCGCTTGATCTGAACATAATGAGAGAGGACACAAGATTATCCCACTATGAAAGAACCATGTCTTCATTTTTTACGACGGCCTCTACGTAATTTTAAGATTTTATTCCACGCAGATGGAAAGGTTTCAACCCATTCAGTTCCTTTGTCTACAACCCTTCTTCCAAAAATGTTGAGCCACTGTGTAATATGTAAATAAAAGCATAAGGCGATGGGCAGTGAAACCAAGAGCATAAACATGACATATGCAAAAGCTAAGGAATGTTTAAAATTTTTTTTGAAAATTCCCATTTGATGCCAGTCACAAAGCGAAAAAGCCTGAAAGAGTTGTGGAATGCTTACCAAACACACCTGATGGACAAATGAGGTGAGTAACATGACTGGGTATAACAAAGCATCAGAGTACCCACACAATGTGGGTCTTTCTGAAGTAAAGATGGTGAGTGGTTCATCACTTTGTGCAAGGCAGTTTTGTCCAACAGTGCAACAATTTAAAAAGAATCATAAAATTGCAAATAACTCGAGGTTTTCTTATCCTACTGTTCACGGTATCATTAACCTATTCAGTCCATTTCTCAGCCTACCAGCCAGAAATGACATTTTATGAAGATTTTTCTCAGTATATTTTGGTTCAATAAAAAGGTAACACCTGTGAGACTGATGTAGAAGTGTCACAATCATTATCAAATGTACTGTTTCAGTGTAAATTCAGCTAGAATACAGCAAAATATATTACATTCAGCTTTGCCCATTTTTTTGCTTGTGGATGGATTTATGTTTTGTGTTGCTGAAAACATTTGTAATGGAGCTTCTCCTTGACATTTTGATGTGCTGCATGTGTCAATCAATGCTTTCTAGCCTGAGCAACATCATCCTTTGCATCAGATAACACAAAACGTTTCTGTAGACGGGTTGAACAAGTCAAAACAGGAATCGTCAAACAGTTTCAATCCAGGGTCCACTATTCTGACAAAGAAGCAACCTGAGACCACTGCTGTTCAGTATGAGGAAAAGTATTTAGATTAGTGCCTGTAGCTGACAAAGGATGCTTTTTAATATGCTTGCGTATTTTTCATCAATCATGGTTGTACACTGCTGGCAAAATAAAGTTCTCTGCGATTGTATGAGATTTTTTACGTTGTGCAGCTCAAAGCGTGCAAATCTTGTTTGACTTCCACCTCTGTCGTTGGCCTTTTCCCTACTTCGTGGAATCGATCCATGAAGGTGCTGGCGAGACTTTGAAACTACAAGTCTAAGGATCTCTTTCAGTGCCTTTGAGCACCACCATGGGGCCTCTTGTTTTTCATTTTGTGGCAGCAAAAACACTTATGACAGAAGGTGGTATATACACTTAACATGTTTATTTCATACTATTAAATGTGTCTAGTTTAAAAGCGTTTAGTTGCAGCTGTCATGTTATGTGCACTGTCTGTACCTATAGTTGTGATTTTTGCTTCAATTGCCCACTCATGTGCCATTGTTTGGAATTGTTTTGCACATGCCTCCGCAAATAGACTCTGCTCTGTTTTCAAGGTCAATGCAAACAACTTTAGTTCTCATGTGGTAGTAATGTGCTGTGATGTGACACCCTGGTGTCACATCACAGCACAGTCTTCCATCTGCAGCATTCACTGTCAAACAAACACAAAAATACAATAAATGATAACAGCGTTCGGAAAGACAACCAAGCCAAATTTAAGGCAACATATTCAAAAGTAACTACTGGTCCCTTCTTACCAAACGGTAACCAAATACACATAATAAATGATAAATGTTCATAAAACCCTCGTATTGTACAGTGGCGTTCCACTCAACACAAAATTTCTTTTTCTCACTAAAATAGTTGAATTAGCCGCAATCATTTATATGGTAACTTCTATTATAGATAAAAGCAGCTTACTGCAGAGTTAGATATCCCTTAACAGTGTTCATTATGATGCAGAATGCATATTTATGCCTCAAGTTGCATCTGCGTGGAGACACCATCTTGTTTTCCCGCGGAGAACCAGCAGCAAATTAACAGGGGCAGCTAATGTCAGCTGACTACCGTTGCATTGTGGGATTTTAAATTTTGTACCAGTAATCAGCGGTTTATCCACGCCAATGGGTGTTATTATGGGATTGTGAGTTATTGTGCATTGCGCATGCGTTAATTGCATTAAAATCCTTAATCTAATTAATCATGCAAATGGATTAATCCACATTAAAGTGTTAATTTTGACAGCCCTGGTTTTTCTGTGAAATATGAAAGGAGGAGAGCCTAAACTGTTGTACAGCTGGAATGGATGGGCAAACATTCAACTTTCAAAATGACGGTAACTGGTCTGACTTACAGCATGTTGTTAAAAGATAAGGTGATGCAACAGAGTGGTACTCATGACCCTGGCTCAACTTTTTAAAAACTGGCATCAAAAACAAAATGACAAAATAACATTACATTTCTCCGTTTCAAGATTTGATGTGTCACCTTTCCTGCTATTTGCAACTAAACATATTCTGCAAATCATCACATCCAGCCTTTATTTAAATAAATTTTACACGGTGGCTCAGCTTTTTTGGGAAACAGTGTTGTAAGTCACAGATAAGCATCCTCATCCCTTTGGTGATATTGTCTTGTAATCAATGCCATTTTCACAACAACAACAGAAAATGATGCCGTGTTATATCCTGTACAAGTGATTCTGGACGATGAGACCATTTCAAGTAACAAAACAAGGAGCACCGATATATATTAAAATGAACAAAAACCATGACTCCCACGTGTTGATGAGAAATCATACACTACACAACCACACTGTCACGTGTATGGCAGGCAATCAAAGGCAACTGCAAGACAACAGAGTTCATTAATATCCTGGTTGTGCACTGTAAGGATCGAAAATGTTCAGCTCCGCACCACCTCTGACCTGTCTAAACAGTCTGGCTTTATTTTTTCTCATACTTCACGAAATAAACACTGCATGGTGTTATATATACAGTACAGTATAGATGTCGAATATATGTGTAAAACAGTTGTCATCGGGTATAATTTGGTTGGTTTCGGTTTGTTAGTTTCAACGTTGTTAGAGAATTTTAGATTAATAAGCCATTTTAACGTGAGTACAGTTTTCTTAACATGGGTTATTACATACAGTGCAGAAAACCACATTTAGCCAAAAACCATATCCACTTTTTCCTCATGTTAGAATTCATACATGTTATATTAGTCTAATTGTCTTCATATTCATGTGCTTGTCTTTTAAATTGCAACTGGGTGAACACATGGAGATGGCGTCATCTTGGTAGTAAAAGTCCCAGTACTGATACCCAGGAGTGCATCGTTTTTTTAAATAGAAACATGATGTATGCATGTGGGATGGGTGGTGGGTGTCTATTTTTCTCCTTTCGCTTTTTCCCTTCTCTTTCTCTACATCTTGTGCTATGTTAAAATGACGTAAACTGACACTTCTTGTACACACAGTTTTAAAAAAATGTGATTTATAAGGGTAAAGCTGGACTAAATGTCAAAAAAAATTATATCAGGTGGCCAATATTGTGACTGACGTGCTGAATTATCTGTGAAAAATGCACAGATGGCTAATTTTTTGGTTCAAACAAACCCCACATCTGCAATTACACTAAAATGCATTAAAATAATCAACTCATCAAGAAAAGTACAAATATGAACCAAAAAATGAACAAAATCAACCAAAATTTAAACAGCATGGACCAAAAATAAACAGAAATTGACAAATTAATCAACAAAATGTTCAAAAATGAACAATCAGACTATCAAATTTTATCACATTCCAAGAGCTGGGCAATGTGGTCAAAAGTGTTGTTATGATAAAAATTGTCATATGAATCATTAATGCTGAAAATGATTTACAAAAGACAAAAAATACATAAATAAAACAAAATGATAAAACATATACAATACTGAAAGATGTAAATGAAATAAAAAACAAAAAAATACAAAAAGATATAAATTAGAGTTTATCTCATACATAGCACTGGGCAATATGACATCAGTTGGTATCAACAGTTATCATGATAAAGGTCAAATCATTAATTTATTTAAGTTTAAAGACTGAAATGTGAAGAAAAGAAAAGAAAGATGTCAATGATGCAATAAGATACAAAATGACTAGATATGGTGTAAAAGACTCAAAAAACATAAATCACATCAAGAATGAAAAAGATGCAAAAACACCATATGACATAAGAGATGCAAAAAGATGAAAATGACCGTCCTAACGCTAAAAATGAATAAAAATAATCAACTCATCAAGAAAAGTACAAATATGAACCAAAAAATTAACAAAATCAACCAAAATTTAAACAACATGGACCAAAAATAAACAGAAATTGACAAATTAATCAACAAAATGTTCAAAAATGAACAATCAGACTATCAAATTTGATCACATTCCAAGAGCTGGGCAATGTGGTCAAAAATGTCCTTATGATAAATTTTTTTACATTAGTCAGTATCAATAATTATCAGAATAAATGTCAAGTCTATGTGTAAAAGTTGAAAGTTGAAGAAACCAGGTGGTTATGTGAGGGTTTGAAATATACCAATAACCATCTGTACCAACAAAAAGATGCAAAACATGCAAAATCACAAAATATGGCGAAAGAGACAAAAAACTCAAATAACATAAGACAAAAATGATGCAAACACACAAAAATGAAAATGAAATTGGCAAAAATATGTGAAAATGTGCAAAACCCTTAAACACATGTAAATTATATCAATAAGCCATAGATGAAAAACAGTTTGTCTTGAATTTTGTGTTTCCTTTTGTTGATTAATTTTAATGTAACAGTAGCCTATGTCGATACGCTGGCTTTCAAACTATTAAATCCAGACAAATCAAATGAACAGAAATCTGAGTCTTATTATCATCCTTAAATATTAAAATACAATGAAGGTGGGACATTGTGCAAAATGTAAATAAAAACAAAATACAATGACTTGCAAATCATTTTCAACCTCTATTCACTATAAAAACAAGATATGCTCAAACTAATAAACTTTTTTTTTTCAAATATTCACTCACTTTCAATTTGATGCCTGCAACATGTTCCAAAAGAGCTGGGACAGTGGCAACAAAAAACACCTGTTTGGAACATGCCACAAGTGAACAGGTGAATTGGAAACAGGTGAGCGTCATGATTGGGTATAAAACAAGCATCTCCGAAGGGCTCAGTCATTAACAAGCAAGGGTGGAGTGAGGTTCACCACTTTGTGAACAACTCAGTGTACAGTTGCAAGGCATTTATGGATTTCATTATCTACAGCCCATAATAGCAAGGCCGAAAACCAACACTGAATACCCAAGACTTTTGACCCCTCAGATGGCACTGCATTAAAAACTGATATCATTCTGTAAAAGTTGTTACCACTACGTCTGCAACTACAAGTTAAAACTTCACGAACGTCATGTCCTCAGGCTACAGAGGAAAAGCACCATCAAAACAATGTGGCTTCATAGTAAAAGAATGTGGTACTAAACTAACCCTTTTCCCCTGCAGTCCACCTCTACCTTCCACTGAAAATATGTGATACATTATGAATCTCAAAATAGGACAACGGAGACCCCGGACTGTTGAGGAACTGAAGTCGTACATCAAGCAAGAATGGAACAGAATTTCACCTGCAAAGCTTCAAGAATTACTGTCTTCAGTTCCTAAACACTTATTAAATGTTGTTAAAATGAAATGTGATGCATCACAGTGGTAAACATGACCCTGTCCCAGCTCTTCTGGAACATGTTGCAGGCATCAAATTTCAAATGAGTGAATATTTGCCACAAAACTATTATATTTATCAGTTCGCATATTAAATACATCGTCTTTGTAGTGTATTCAAATTCACAATTTACAATTTAATGAATTCGGTTTTTATTTACATTTCACACAATGTCCCAGCTTTATTGGAACTGGGGTTGTATATAGTCACATAATTATGAATTTATTGCTCAGCTTTACCCACAGATGATACACATTTTCCAAAAGAAATGACACTATCATGGCTTAATCTGTCCTTAAGAAGCAGGTTAAAACATTATGAACAGTAATCAGCGCCTTTATAATATACTGTGTATATTCTGTGTCATTCAGCATGAGCTTCCTCAGAGAAAGAGAAGGGAGCATCAGCATCCTGTGATTAAGGCGGTCTCATATATTGCAGAAAGGTTTTTTGGCCCCTGTTTGGAGATAGACGACCACAACAGTCTTCAGTCCTTAGCTCTGAATAAAAACTGTTTCCCCACTGTTGACAGAGCAGATGGGTGGATATGAATAGAAATGGCAAAAAAATAAATAAAATCGGAGCATGACTATGCCACCATGTTCAATCCATGGAGGAAATATATTCCATCAAAAACAACATCAAGCAGTTAATCCTCTTTGGAAGAAAAGTCATATTTGGTTTGTGTATCAGTCTTCCACACAATGAATAATCTTTTACCGGGACCCTAAATCAAAAAAAAAAAAAAGAAAGGAAATGAAATGAAAGAAAAGCACAGCTCAGAGGGATTTAATTAGGAAATGAAAGTAAAGTAAAAGCCTATATCTAATTTGTCCACTGAAGTTAGTGCTAGGGGCTTTTTAAGCGGCGTGCAGAGACGAGGATAGACAAAAGTCCCACGTACGGTAGCTTAACTCTCTCTCACTTATTTGAGTTCATTCCAAGATACAGAGACAAGTCAAAGCAGATACATATACATAAGTTGGACGCAGGAGATGTCTTCACTTGAGTTCTGCTCATCCTTTCACTCCTCGTAACTTGAGTTCCAGCAGTTTTAAAATCTGCCAACATGGCAATTCTTATGGACTGTACCCTTTTACAGCGCTGCCCCGGGGCCTCAAGCAATAACTAGACTTTAATCACCGCTTCACATCGCTCTGCAGTAACAGTCCCTCAGACCCACTCCTGCATGGAGCGCTTGCAGTACAGTATGTGCCGCTGTGTGCTCTTCCTCCTGAACTGGAAAACGGTGTAAAGAAGGACCATCATGCACAGCGCCAGGACACAGGGGATAGCGATGGCCACGGCTTTCTCTGTGCCCCCCGTGCTGTCCAGTTTGATGACAACGTCCACGTCCCCGTTGTCGTAGTGGCGTTCCTCAGCCACCGGGGGGTTCCAGTCCCAGTCCGGGTCTGCAGGTAGACCGTCACAGCCCATGAAGTCCCTCAGGATGGAGCGTGGGTAGCCAGGCTCGACGCGGAGCAGCTGATTGTTGAACTTCCAGTATTCTTTGCCTTTGTAAAAGTAGGTGAAACCTGGACGGAGAAAGACACAACAGAACCTGTCATCTTTTTCTGAAAAAAGACTAAACTCCAAATAAGGTGTTTACATACCCAATGAAAATCATATCTCCCACAAGTATCCCAGTTTACATGCAGGTGTTCATACCTGGGTTACAAAGAGGGTTTTTCACTAGTGACAAATGTTCCATTATGTGAACTCATTCCTCATTCCTTCTTCCATTCCAACGTCATCTTCAGATTTTAGATATTTGTGCATGTCCAACAAACTTCAAAAGTAGGTGTTTCTCCTTCTGATTGGAAATAGTAGCACTCAAGTACATTTACTCCTTTGCATGTACTTTGTCAAGTAAATGTACTTCTGAGAGTAGTTGTTTTTCAGAATACTTTCTACTCTTAGTTACAAAATGTACTTCTACTCAGTTAGATTTGGCCACAGCTCAATGAGTAAGAGTAAAAAAGGTTGAAGTTGTAAAAATATACAAAATGGTCAATAAAATATTTTTTTAAAAGATGTAAATAGTCAGGTAAAGTATCAAAATGAATAAACTTAGCAACAAAGTGAGCACAAACGTACAGCAATAATCACATAAACGAATGGAAAGAATAAAAAGAGCAAAAATAACAAAACAATTAAAATAATCAAGAAAACTAAAGAAAATAGTTAAGCAAATGATAAAATTGGGGCATATACAGTACTTAGCATATATCACCAAAAGAAAAAAGAAAAAAATCAAGTAAATTAAGTAGTTTAAGAAAATTAAATTAAGTACGCAACAAAATAAGCAAGAATGAGCAAAATATTCAAATTAGATGACAAAAATGACCAAAATTAGCAACATAGTCTGAACAAAAAAAAACTAAATGTGCAAGAAAATAAGTAAAAAGGACAAACTGAGTGACATCATTAAATAATTAAATAATCAAGCAAGTTAAAAAAACACAAAAATCAATATATGAGGCAAAATAAATAAATTCTATGATATAAAGTTACTCACTATTTGAGTAGGTTTTTACAAGATTCTCTTTTACTCTTAGTAAAGTACTTATGTGCATGAGTACTTCTACTTGAGTCAGTTAAATTAGAAAATAACGGTACTTTTACTTGAGTACTGGCTCGGTGTTCTGTACACATACTGCTAAAATGCTCTGTTTGGGAGAAGGCCTGATTCACAATATGCATCCAGAATGGAATCAAATTCAGAATATCATCAGGTTTGGTTGAATAGGGGAACAACTGTTGTACATGTAAAACTAGTCACTGGTTCTCAACTAAAGGGTTGGAAACAAAAGTGGGTCATGAACTCACTGCCTGTATTTTATTGCTTTCTATGTAATGTCTGACTTTTATTGATGTAGAGCATCTGTTGCCATGTTAACAGACATTTGTCTGAGAGATGACAGGCTGCCTTGTAGTTTATATTACTTTTATATACCGTATTTTTCGGACCATTAAGCGCACTTAAAATCCTTTAATTTTCTCAAAAATCGACAGTGTGCCTTATAACCCGGTGTGCCTTATGTATGGATTAATTCTGCTTACTGACCTCAAACCAAGCTGCACTGCTTGATGGATTGAGCATTGTGGCCACCGTAGTCAGGAGCCTCATGGAGTAATACCGGTACGTACCGGTACAGCAAAAATGGCTCCTGTTCAGAGACATGCTTACGAAGTGGATTTCAAACTCAACGTTATCAGTCAGGCAGTACAAATCGGAAATAGAGCAGCTGCGAGAAAATTCAACATTAATG
>JAQQAE010018162.1:0-11266 GCA_029823295.1 Pseudamia nigra
AACCTCTCTTATCTTTTTAAATGGGTGAACTTGCACATTTTTACGTTGCCCAATACTTATTGGCCCCACTGTAAGTTATATCCTGAGCTGCTGTGAGCTAAGATTTTATTTTCAGATTCACTGCACATCACTTTGCATCCTGACATGCCTGCAGTGTCACTGCTAGTATGTGTGTACTCACTTCAAAAAGAGCTTTTATTTTTGTCAAAGAAAATCCACCAAGGCAAAGATTGAGTGTCTTCTCTGGGTAAAAGGTTCAGGCCTTTGTAATTTTGACAATTATCCCGCTTTTGTGCCGTCAGAGGTCAAATTTCTCAACATTAAAGAGGAAAATGTGTCTGATTTTGTACTGTTTCTCCTTTTTAGCGCATGGACATGGATCGACGTAGAGAAGATGCCAGGAACCCAAAGCGCAAGCCTCGTCTGATGGAGGAGGATGAGTTACCTGGATGGATCATCAAGGATGATGCCGAGGTAGAGCGGCTCACTTATGAGGAGGAGGAGGAGAAGATGTTCGGCCGTGGCTCCCGCTGCCGCCGAGATGTGGACTACAGTGACACGCTGACTGAAAAACAGTGGCTACGGGTAATGTCTTCATATTATCAATTTGTGACATCTGAATTTGTGAAAATGTACCACCTCAGGATCAGGCCATTGTTTTCAGATATTAAAAGTAATGTTCAAAATAGTATATTCAGATTAATCCCTCAAGTTAAGTTAAAGTAAAGTTTTCAGGTCTTCTGGCAACAACTCTTTCAGTTTTTCTATTTCCAGTGTGGAGGGAGCTCATTTATAAAGCTTGCTTACGCACAAAACGTGGTCTAAAAAAGGCACACGCCAGTTCTTATGCAGATGCTGTCATTTATAAAAATAAACGTGGCAAGAGAATGTGCGCACCTGTATATTAATTATGATCCTTGCGCATGAACATTTTGGAGACTGGAAACTTGCAGCACAGATGGTGAGGTGGTGAACTGAAGCCAGATTTATTTCATACGTTTAATTTCATATCGGACTCCTAGATCCGCGTAATCATAAACATCTCAGCCTGTAGTGTTCTACATGTGTCCCTGTAGTGAGACATTACTGCTCCATAAGCATCATTTAACAACTGCAGCTCTGTATGTTCATATATCATATGATCATATGATATACTAGAGCAGTCGATAGTACTGATTGATGCATTAATTGTAAGAAGACATGTAGCAGTCAGTCTAATTGCTGAGTCCGCATATAAATAGTGCGGTGGGTAATGCTGTAAAATGATGTATTCACACTACTTTAGTAATGTGGGTAAAGTTAGACAGATATTCCTGCTTCTACCTTCCAAGATTAATATCTCATAAGTTGTTAATAGATAAATTATACCTGTGTGTGATCGTAGGAAGGTAGATAACAAGATACAATCGTAGTTTCATTGAAATCAGCTGCGGTATGAATTCTATTGAGCTCCATGTCAGACCGATGGAAGTGTGTGAGGACCTTCTACAAAGTGCAACAATTTTTATTATTATTTCTGCTCTTTTTTTCTTGTTTTTCATTAAACTAATGGTTTTAGTATCACTATGAGGAGGAATAACTATACATAGTGATTTTGATATCCATAAACTGCTTCATTGTGAAGTTGTTTAGTATTATTGGTGGCATCTCTTTTCTGGTGTTGCACATTGTAGACGGTCCCTACACACTTGACTTTAGATAGGTCGCATATCAATATTTATCGGTATAGTACTGACCTCTGGACGGACGTCAGATTTCAATGAAACTCTGGTTGTGTGTTGTTGTCTACTTTACTACGATCAGACACATGTATGATTTGTGTATTAACAACTGGGTGGTTATAAGCTATTGATGGTCAGAGTTTGAGTGTGTGAATATTGTCTATATTTACCTAAGTGCGAGCCCCGACACACACACACACACACCTGTAACAGACACAGTGAGGTACTGTGCTGTAAACCTTTTTACTGAGTTTTACAACCAGCCACTCTTTTTATCTATGAGATTGTGGGCTGGTGCTGCTGACAGAATACACTGCTGAATTAATATGACTTCACTCTGAAATTGTTCTTTTTATTTTTGCGCCCCTTGGTTTCATTTAACATAACTTTAGTCACAGCATTGCTGAAGTTGTGCTTTGGTCACGTTGCCGTGATTTATCAACAAGATCCACTCCGCGGCTGCTTTATTTGTGTGTCTGTGAATATTCATACAACATTTTGCATTGACCTTTTAAGGTGGAATATAGGTGTGGACAGGGTGGTCTGTGAGGCGGAGACACGTATGCAGACTTTCAGACAGGTCGGTATTTATAAATGGAAACTGCTTGAAAGTGTGCGCCACACGGTTTTGTAAATCAGAATATTATTAGTGTATGCTGTTTTTGGCTTTTCGCCACAGGCTAAGTTTTAGTGCGGATCCTACACAAGATTTTATAAATGAGCCCCCTGATCTTGACCTTGAAGATTGATAGGGCCTGAAAGGGAATTTGTGAGTTTTTCTTTTATATATATTTTTTGTACGATATAATGCCCTTCGGTGGGGGATTTGCTAGTTCACATCTCTGTGCTAAAATGTCAAAGATCATGTGACCAGATAGAAATGCACATATAATATCCTATTAGAGTTTAATAATGCAGTAGTTATAGGTCCTGAGTGGTTTCCATAATATGGCCATTTATAATAATAATAATGTTAGTCAAATGGGCGACACGGTGGTGCAGTGGGTAGCACTCATGCCTCACAGCTAGAAGGTCCTGGGTTCAATCCCAACACCACCCGGTTTCTGTGTGGAGTTTGCATGTTCTCCCCGTGTCTGTGTGGGTTCTCTCTGAGTACTCCGGTTTCCTCCCACAACCAAGCACATGCACTAGGTTAATTTAGATCACTCTAAATTGTCCATAGGCATGAGTGTGAATAGTTTTCTGTCTCTATGTGTCAGCCCTGCAATGAACTAGCAACTCATCCACAGTGTACACTCAAGTCAGCTGGGATAGCACCCCCCCTCCTGACCCTCACAAGGATTAAGGGGTAGAAAATGGATGGATGTCAGTCCTTGAAATGTGACCATGAAATTCACACTATTTAGCGACATTTTTATTAAATAATGGCAATTGATTATAAAAAGGTAGATGATAAATGTAGGGCAGTAAAAAGTATAATATTTGCCACTGAAAATGTAGTGAAATAGTCTAAAGTAGCTGGAAATAGACTCACTGAAAGTACGAGCATCTCAGAAATTCCCCGTGTTCAGTGTGTAAATTTTAACTTTGAGTGTGAAGGTAAAAGGCGAGTTCTGGCTTTTTTGAAACTGATCAGTGGAAAGTTTGTATAAACCTACTGATGCAAAGGTGTGTCAATTTCCAGCTGCTCTGCATCCATGCATGCAGTTTATATTCAGTGTCTGTCTTCATCCTCCACCCACTTGTACGTCCACGTCTCTGCTGTCCAGCTGACTGACACAATGAATAATGTCTTTCTGAGAAAAATGATGAAACTCAAACAAATTCTTTGACACAGAGGGGACTTGTGTATGTGAGTCTTGTCATGCATAACAGATTACAGTTCAGAGCAGGTTTGAGTCACCACTTATCTGTCAATCAGTGGACAGCAATGTATGAGCTGCTGTTTTTTGCATGAGGCGAAAGCAGGAGATGTTGTTGGTGGTTGTTAAACTCTTGTCCTGTTATTGTAAAAAGCAAAGAAAGGGAGTCGAGCAAAAATCTGCCCTGCGGTTCATTTGTGAGTTTTGGCATTTTTCAGATTAATGAAATTAATTGATTAGAGCTCTACAATGTTGCTTCTGTATGGCCCCTGCAATTTCCAAAGCAGTTCATCTCAATATCATCACCCATCCAGGCTTCATTACAGGTTTATAAATGAAACACACTAAAACAAATCACGAGAAAACCCCTTAGGTGCTCAATGAACTCACCTTCACAGCTGTGATTTAAACACAGTCCAGGCTTTTTTTGATCAGATTATAATCGGGCCCTTGTTGAATCTTTTTTCTTTCCTGTAAAGGGCACAGCATTCGGAAAGGCGGTCGTATTGACTTTTTCCTCGATAAGGTTTTCCAGCTCGTCTCTGTGTAGATAACTGAGCGGAGCGGCCAGCCATGGCTTCGGTCAGCAGCTTACCACCTCACAACACTGCTGTGCACAGTCAGCAGCGGGACCCGGCCTAAGCACACTTAATCATCATACGCTGAGCCGCAGCATCTTTGGCCGCTTTATGGCAGATTATCTGGACAGTTACCATGACATGATGAATCATCTTCATGTGAGATTTCAGGATAGAGTTCAGAGGAGCGACAAACTTTGTAACTTAAGGAATTGTTAGGAAGGATTTTTATACAAACTGTCAACTGGCTGGACTGAAATGGAAAGTTTGAAATTTTCTGAACAAGAAGTGGCATCGTTGACTTTTTGTTGTCATGTAGCATTTTGATTAGCTGAAGGGAACCTTGCATGGATGGGCGGATGCCCCACTGACATCCGATTGAATTAACCCCAAGACTGACAGCATGATGGGATGGAGCAGCCCGCTGCTCCCATAACCCCCTTCACCTCCATCTGTCAGACTTTAGTGTCCATGTAACCCATTCAGAGTCAGACCATGTTACTCTGCTTTTCCTGCATCTGCTTCTCTGAACACCAACAAAATGTGGTTTTGCCCTCACAATGTGTTTGACGTTCAATCAGACCGTCACATGCAGCTTTTCATGAACCATGTGTTTACACAAAGGCAGTTCTGTTTTCACTTTGACAACATACCCAGGTTTAATCAGACACATTGTGGAAAATCTGTCTCTAGTCTAGAGACTATATTTATGTCCATTTGTGTTGCTTCTTTGGTGTCTTTTCAGAACTAAAAAAGGTTGTTTTAGTCCACTTTAACATGCAGAGTTTGTGTCATGTGTTGTTTTGCTTCCAATGACAAAATATCTACTACAATAATAACAGAATGATGACTACAGAATTGCAGTAACTATTGGTTCATTATGAAACAGGGACTAAACAAATTAAACAATGGCCGTCTGCCAAAGTCTCACAATTATGAGAAACACTGCCAGTGTCACAGCTGTACAGAGCGCAGTTAGGAAAATGTGGACATATTTCTGTGATGAGCACATTGGTTTTAGTTCTTTTGTAGCTGTTGCAGTTATATCAGCCCTAATTGATCCAAATGTAAATGCATAAAATATATCACACCATAGCACAAGCCCTCCAGAAACTGGAAAAAAAAGACATGTTTAAACCCAAAGGTTCATCTTTACGATCACACCAATTACAATCACAAAAGACTACATTTTTAAGGAGCAAAGATGTTTAAATAGGTTTAAAAAATAATATCAAGGTGTCAAAATGATAACTATACCTTTAGCAAGCCCTTTGAATTTTTGGATATTTATGATGTTATAAACATGAAAATCACTGTCTTCAGTCTGTTCTCCGGGACTCGCCAAACCCATCCTGTAACAAATCTGCCAGGGACTCTACATGAAGGAATCCATGGCACAGAATGGAAATGGGTGTGGTCAACAGCAGCTTGGCTGTATTTAAAAGCACACACACTGATACAGCCCATTTGATGCAAGGCTGAAAACCCTAGGCCTAGACTGAAGGATGGATTTGGTATCGTGAGCTGCAATTTAAAATAAGTCTGAAAATTACATTAGCTTGTGAAAAGGATATTCAGTATGTTTCCTTCAAAGGTCTACTGTCTATGTGGTGACATGCTGGATCCAGTGACAATGAACTCAGAGGTACTATATGACAAAGTAAATTTGAAACTGAAAGGTCATACATTTTTGGTGTTTTCAAGTTTTCATAATTTTTATTCTAGTTTAGGTTTGTATTTTTGAGTAGGGGAAAGTACGCGTCTCAAAAAGACCATGATAATCAAATCAGTAGACTGAAATTGGAATTCTGTATTATCCACCAAATTGTGATGCCTATTTCCTGGCTTTATTAGGTGCAATGACAAGCTGTAAAAAATTCACCTGCTTTTGTGTAGTTTGCGCAGACTCACTGTAATGACTGTAATGACTTGCTGTAATGGTTGGTATAGAGTCAACAGCTCGCTCAGCCTTAGGAGTTGAGAGAATGTTTCTCAGTTGTTATGTATTAACGAGGCTCTTCTGTAATCTTTTATTTCTCCACCCAACTAAAGAGGTCATCCTGCTTAAATACTGAGCAGGATTAGTAGAGTTTGAGGTAATGTAATGTACTTTATTTATATAGCCCTTTAAAACAACCCGTAGGTGACCAAAGTGCATTACAGTCTAAAAAAAAAAGTGGTGGACGACTGACAGAAGCAGAGAGTCATTTTGTTGTTTTGGCTCCTGTTGTCACATTTCTGACACTGGATCTCATCACCTCCTTTCACTGCTCTGTTTAATTGATTAAAGACCTGACCAGTTCTTCTGAAGTGCTGCTGGTTGTAGGGAAACATTTCCCAAGAAGTATAGTATCTAATCAAATCAACGTGTATTAATGCCACCACCACCACACAGGCATGTTTTCAGCTAGCTGGCATGGGCTCCTTCTGCAGAGCTGCTGAATCAGCCTCTCCTCAGCATCCTGACCTCTGATTGGCTCCTGTTAAATGGGTAATTATGGAAAGGCCACGGGTGCAGCTCCATGAATAATGCTAAATGACTGCTCATTGCAAATTATTAATTGTTTTACTTGATCTGTTGAACCTGGGTGAACTAACTCACACAGTGTGTTGTTCAGTGTTTCCAGTGGAAATCTAATCACTCTCAAGTGGCAGCTGAATCTCATGCCATAAAAGTTGTGCGATGACAGTGTTAGTAGATCAAGAGGCAGGAAAGAACCTATTAATGTAGATCAAACATCAGTTACCCACTTTCAAAATGATGTGGCAGTGCAGCAATAACTTGTCCAGGTCCATGGAAGAAGTAGCATCTGGAGCCACATTAGTCATTTTATTGATCAGGCTTTTTAGACCAAAAATACTGAAAAAAGCCTCAGAACCCTATATGATGTTATGAACATAATAATATAGATGAACAAACAGATCATTTGTCCACAAGAATGTTTTTACTGTAACCAAAAAGTTGATACTCTTCACATTTGAAAAGATGAAACAAGCATATGATTGATAATTTTCCCTGTAAAGATGCCTGAAAGGATTCATAAATGGCCACAATAATTGTTGATTAATTTCTTGGATCAATTAAAGGATTAATCTATGAATTATTATTGTGTGTAGCTTCAAGGACTGAATGTATTTAAAGGTAAATAATTTCAGGCATCATGGTTTTCCCTGTGTTTCTGGGCAGCTCAGGTGTTACTGGTTTGATTAAAATGTGTTCAATTTGACTCATTTGACATTTATCAGTGCAATCTACAAACAGAAAACAGGCTATAGATTTTCACACTAGTCTCATTAATAAAAAGTTAAATAATTGATCATCGATAGAATAAGAGTGAGTTAATCCATTAGTAGCAGTGTGCTATTATGAAAGAATAACCATTTTAAAGGGAGACAGGACAGAGAGGAACTCAATGAGCATCCTGCCAGATGACTCCATCCCCCAAGTTTGAACCCTTGAACTTGAAGTGTCCAGTGGTGGGCAGAGTGAACAGAAACAGTACTCACGTACTGTTACTTTATAATATAAATGACTGCAGTAGAAGTATGCATAAAAATAAGTACTTCGAGTAAGAGCAAATCATGTATCTGAAAAAGAAAAAAAAAACCTAATTTATTACATACATTCTAATATATTGCATTTGAACAGTTTATTTAGTATCCAGCTAATAACACCACAAAGTCCACATTTATTATGAATAAAGTGACAGATCCTAAACCAGGAAGACAAAGTAAAATATATGACATGGTGAGTATTTAGATCATTATTGTTCATTTTGTTGCTTGTTTTTGTTGAGGTTTGTCCAATGTTGATTTTTTTTTTGTTAATTTCTGCTCATTTTGCTCTTCATTTTGTTCATTGTTTTGTTCAGTTTTATTGGTGATATTCTTCATTTTTCTAATTGACCTGAGTATGCTCTTCATTTTTGCTAGTTTTCTTGTTTGTTTGTTTTATTTTTTTCATCATTTTGTCAGTTATTTTGTTCATTTTTTGTTCTTGTTTGCTTGTTTTGCTAAGTTTTCTTTTTTTGTGTATTTGATTATGCTTGCTGATTTTGTGGCTTATTTTGTTCACTTCTGCTGTTTTAGGTTGACAGAGAATCAGTGTAAAAATGACTGTTCTTACCTGACATTTTATACCAAATGAACTCCTACTTTTTGAGCTGTGGCCAAACGTAACTGAGTAGAAGTACATTTTTTTCCGTCACAAATGTAACTAAGAGTAAAAAGCATACTACTCTCAAAAGTACATTTTTTAAAATAAACAATCCAAGCACATGTGATGGAGTAAATGTACTTGAATACTACCCACCTCTGACGTCATTTATAAGGTGCTTGTTTTGTTCTTTGCAGTTTGTTTTTCATTGTCTGTTCATATGTATGTTTGGTGAGCTAAAGGAAAAATTAAATGTTTATTATGTGCAGTACTTTGAGTTGCCACTGGGGTGAGTGTACCTAGTGACTGCAGCTCTTTAAAATATATATCTTGAAAATTTTAGTTCCTGTAACCATTGTGCACTAATAATTAGATAACGTGCCTATGTAACCGGATGTTTAAAAATCTTTCTGGTAAATTTGAATATGTAACATAGATCCTGCCATATGTAATGCACATCTATGCATTGACCAGTTTTGTTTTGTCACTTTTACTCTGCTGCTCTGTGATTTCAGACACTTTGCTAGGCCTTACTGTGTCTAAAACCCACTCAGCAGATGTGTTTCATGGCTCTGGAGTTATTGTTTGTCTACAGGTTTGTGTTTTTTGAAGGAGAGTGAGTGGAAGAAAGAGAAAAGAGGAATGTTATTGTCATTTCCCCAGCAGCTGTTACCTTCTCAGCCCCTGCTGTCTAGGCCTCTTTCACTGCTCTCTGATTAGGTTTTTGTTACCTCTCCCTCTGTCTCATGCCTGTGTGAGTATTATAAGCGTGTATATGTGAGTGTGTGTGTGAGTGAGGAAGTGGTTTATTTGTCAAGGATTTTTCCCCCCTTTTTAAGGAACAAACAATGGACTCATTCAGCCAGCTAAACAGTCATCACCAGAAAGAGGTCAGTTATCGAAAAAAGGAGTAACAAAGAGAAAAAAAAAAATCTCTGTTAGTCTGATGAGTCTTTGTTATGGAAACCGTTTTGTACTTTGGCTCAGAAGAAACTGGTTTTCTGTCCTCGACATCAGGCCTTATTGTGCATCTGTGAAAATTAGCAGCTTTTTTTAGTCCTTTTAGTTTCATGTGTTGGAGAAAAGAACATTCTGTCCTGCTGCTGTTGCTTTCTTTAAAACACATCAAACCAAATGTGACTTGAAAACTGCTGAAATCTTTGTTTTTTGAATCAGAACAGCGTATGGGAGTGCCCTCTGTTTTTTGGCCTTCCCCTCTTCCGTTCATTTGCATACTCCTTCTAGGTCAGTGCCCTGTTTTTTTTATGCATTATTGAGTCTCCAAGTGGCATCCTTAAAAGGGGAAGACGCCTCGCCATAAAAGGAAGTAGGACTCCACATTCAACAGTGACTTCAAAGACCCTTTGAAAAATTGATCAGGTGGGGTTGTAGCTAAAGTAGGCTGCGGCCTTTTCATCAGGTTAACAACACAAAACACAGCACAAGAAGAAACGAATCGGGGAACACAGCAGCCTGATGACTTCATGTGGTGGGAGCACGGCACCTTGATGACTTTTTAAAGGTCATCTCTTTCTTGTTTGTCAACCGTGGCAATAATAGCCCTGTGTGCATGTTTTTTTTTCTGTCTGAGCTTTGTGCTGAATGTTTTGTTCTATTAGTCTAAGGTAAAACTCAACAAGAATATACTATTGTTGCTGTGGAAACACAGTGCTGCTCAGGTGAATCGTTAAATCTTCATTGCAGCTCAGACAGTTGTACATTTATTTTGTTTTCAATGAAAAATATCAAAGTGAGCTGCACTGGACTGATGAGCATAATATCACTTTAATGGATAATTCAAGCATTTACCACATAGAAGTGGAATGAGACAGTTGAAGTGTTGGAAGAAGCAGCTCTGTCTTTCTGTCTGCGGAAGGTCACAGGGTCGTACATCACATTACATCACCTGGAAGATAATAAACCCCACTCCAAACGTCACACGCTGCGTCTCGGGGACCGGCAATATATAACACACAGGGTTCAGCTGGAAGTCTTGATGGTCCTGGAGAGGGCGGGAGCTCAGAGCAGCAGACCTCACAACAAAAGCAGATTTTACTCATTTTTATAATCTGATTTCTATTTTATAAAGCTTAAAATGATGTTTTCGTTACAACAGACTTGCAGTTGTTTTATGAAGATTAAAAAGGTTTAAACATGTGTAAAAACAGACAGATATGGCTCAGAAACACAAACAGCATTACTTCAAATTCATCCCAATGATCGAAATGATGCTAATAACCAACAGCACCAATGAACTGACCTATTTTTTTTATCTGTAGCTTGTAAATGTAAATGATATTTCATGGATTGTTTGCTTCTTGGATAGACGTGACAATAGGCCATCCCAAAGTACATTGCTGAACTAATGTATTACCATTTCAGGAAGAAAAAAATGAAAATATGTTTTACTATTTTTTCTGCTTTTTTGTAAAACAGTAAGTTTGAAAATTCATGGGTAACAACAGTACGGTAATTATATTTTAGCATTAAAAATATTATTTCAATTAAAGACCTAGTGCATAGTGATGGATTAAACATTACATAATTTATTTTAGCAATTACCAATAAAGTTAATTTTAGGACACCTGTGGTGTACACCTTACCTTGAATGGTGGTCTAATAAATTTGTTAAACACTGTGCATATTAAGTAAAACAATCCTGCAACTTGGCATATCAGTTGCAGGATTGTTCAATTCAATTCAATTCAATTCAGTTCAGGCACTACATGTTGTTTTTTGTTAATTTAACATTTACTTAATCAGGAAAGTGATTCATTGAAATAAAAAAAAATTGCAAGAGTTTTCTGCTGAAGACAGCAGCAGAGTAACAGATAAGACAGGGAACACATACTATTCATACAAAAATCATAGTACAATACATCAAATAATGAAAAATACAAAATCAGCAGAGTACCGTAATATTCACACTATAAGCCGCGGCTTTTGTCACACATTTTCGACCCTGCGGCTTATACAATGATGCGGCCT
>JAQQAE010018163.1:0-11265 GCA_029823295.1 Pseudamia nigra
AAAAAATAGTTTAGTGTTCATGATCCAGCTCCTTTCTGAGCAGTAAGGCTTCTCTGAAGTAGTCATGTTTAATGTAATGGAGCCACATGCTACTTTTAGAAGAAGGATGAGATTTGAGCAAATGTGTGAGACCTTATGAAGAGCATTGATTTACTCAGAAATTCTTATAAAGCAAAGTAAAAACAGTTGAGCTATTCTTCACTACTGTGCAAAAGTCTTAAGCCATTCTGTATTTGTTGTTTCACCAGATTATAATGACGCTCATGATAGAACTACAATAGAAGATACAGGAAATATACAAACAAACATTTTAGAGTTTCTCCACAATAAAATGTCAAGTATTGGGTGTTGCCTCCATTTGCACTTAAAATATGTAATTCAGCACATGTCAAATGCTTTTTTATTGTTTGGTTTATATTGTGTACATATTTTTATTTTATTTACAGTCCTACAAAAATGACAAAAAATGGGTGGCTATTTGCATGTATTGCCCCCATACTGCTCTTAGCATTAATTTATACATTTTTGCACATGTGTATGTTCATTATGAACATAATGACAATATACTGTAAGACAAGACAGCAAAGCAATGGTGGCTTTTGCACAATACTGTATATCTGGGAAATGTTTTTCTTCTAGTCGTCTAAATTTAGATGTTGAGGCTATCAAATGATTTTTCTAATCATCTGTCCCTTTTGTCACAAACATGTTGGTCAGTATGCTGCAATCATAAAAAAAACAACAAGCTGAAATGCTTGAGGGAGGGTGAGGGGGACACCTTTACTCCAGACATATTTCACCTCATTCTGATATATTGTTATGGTGTGAATTCAATTCAGCATAATCGTAATTATATCCATTATATTCAGACAAAATGTTGTAAACCTTTGGTCATGCTAATCACATCTTTTCTTGAAGTGAAGACTCCAGTTGGCCGTTTCTTTCGTTTCATATTTTCTATGCTTATTATCTAATTTTCTTTTGAAGGCCTTGATTATTCCCAGTCTGAAAATGAACAATAATTGCTGCCCTACTGCTTACAATGTCTGTGGAACAGAAGAATAAAAGTGTAGTCTTTTCAATGGTCAATCAACAAAGGAGCACATTAATCATTATCTTATATTACAATTTGTTGTTTTGTGCATGAAATGTGGTTCTGGAAGAATTAAAATGTTTTTTACCCTCCCAATTATGCATGAGATTTGTATTGTTAGTCTGAAACATAATATGAACAACAAGCATAAAATAGAATTTACAAAGAGGAGATGGCTTTGATCACATACCGTATGCCTTGAGGAGTCTTGCCTGAGAGTCTTTGATGTGAATCAGTGCATGAAAGACAGGTCCAATTGGCCCGAGGTGACCCTCAAAATTTGTACTCTTTAATCATGTGTTCCATGTCAGGTGTATGAAAAAATGGTCTCTTGTGATTTATCATTTTTTTATACCATTATTGCATGAGGCAAATTTCCTGACAGAAGAGTGTGAAACAATTTGCTACCCTTATGTATGGTTTTAGTTATCACACAAATACACTACTGCATGCTATTAAAGATATTATATAAGACAAAGGGCTTCTTGGAGGGAAAGCCAGCAGTTGGTTTTCTAATGCAGTCATCAACACAATAGGATTGTTGCACTGTGTTACAATCAGCCACATAAAGAGAAAACGTTACACAGAGCCTAGTTTAGCCAGGTTACCAGTGTGGTTTAGGGGAAATTAACGCAGGACTGAAATTTTCACTTGTCAAGCAATACTTAATGGAAAGATGCCATTAGCTTCTGAGACAATGTTAAACACAAAGCACAAGAAATGGAATTTACTTAAAGGTGCAGTCTATAATGTTGGGATATCTCGTAGCCCTTCATGGTGGACCAATCTAAATGATTAAACAAGCAACCTGCTAGTCAGCCCGGCTTACAACTGCACAGTTATCAAGGTAGTCTGTCTGTTCTTTTTTCATTTGTACCTGATGTTGAAGTAATCTTCAGGTTGCCTCTCCTCAGCCATCCTGTGTTTAGATAAGCTTAGTAGCTACCACTACGACTGTTTTCAACTATGCAAGAGAGTGCATGAGCTCCCTATCCTCACTGATGAGGTTGTAAACCATGTTGACTGGCAGTGCTAATCGCCTCTCTAATCATTTATGGGGGCACATGACAAACAATCAGCTAAGAGCTAGAGTCCTAACATCGTAGATCACACCTTCATATAATATTCAACAGTTCATGCTAGACAGAAATAAAAATGTACTTTCTTTCCAGTCAGCTTATGTGAAAGGAAAAGCTAACTCATATCTATGTAATATTTTACACTAAACCTCAGCATCTCTTTCTTTAATCTCCTGGGAATAACACTAGTTAAGCTTATCCTGACAAACATGGACATGAAGGTAGTTGGTGTGAGAGAAGAAGATGCAGAGGATAGGGTGAGATGGAGGCAGATGATTCGCTGTGGCGACCCCTGAAGGGAACAGCCGAAAGGAAAAGAAGAAGAAGAAGCTTATCCTGACAAAATGCAATTAATTCTAAACAAATCACAAGCCCTGTTCAGACCACTGTTTTTGTTTTTTTTTTTTTCTCCTTCAGTATTTTGAGCCTGTCCTCCAACCAAATACGACCAAGTGGTCATACGTTTGTGTACTGAATTACAACCTGCTGTTACTTTTGTGAGTTATGCGCCCTCTAGCTGTCACGCAAATGTCAGCGCTGTAGCATCGTGTTACATCATGACGTTTGCCGTTGTTATATCATGATGTTTTGATTTTCCTTACCAGTCAAAATATCGTATTTTTCAGACCATAAGGCGCACTGGATTATATGGCACAATATCAATAAATGATCTTTTTGTGATCTTTTTCCATACATAAGGTGCACAAGATTATAAGGCGCATTAAGCGACGGTTTCCTTCTGGTCGTTGTCCAGGTTGGTCGTGTTGCTGTTGCTTTGTTCAGTGGTGGTTCCGGCTTTCGTGAGGGCTTAGACGGCGCTTGGAGCGATTGCCTCCGCGGTCCATTGGCGGGTGGTGGCAGGGCTCGCCCTGCGTTGCCTCCCTGTCTTGGTGGGTGTGTGTTTGCCTTCTGTCGTCTGGTGCTCACAGTTTGGCTTTGGGTGGCCTGTTGGCGCTGGTGTCTGCTGGTTGGAGTTCTTTGGTTGGTCCACCCAGAGTGGTGGCAGGCTCCGGGTTGGCTCTCTGCCCCTGTTTGGTCTTCTTTGCGGTGGTTGGCGCGGGTCGTCTTCTTGCTTCCTCCACTTCCATACCATTGATTCATTAATGTTGAATTCTCTCGCAGCTGCTTTATTCCCATGTTTTACTGCATGACTGATAGCCTTGAGTTTGAAATTCTCTGAAATGCTCTGATGAGTTGTAATTCAGGAGCAGTACAATCTCATATGACCAACGAGGTTGTTTCAGTTGGAGGACAGATTGGTGTTTTTATTTTATTTTGTTATCTTCAACATTATGCGTTTATAATGTATGTACGTACAATGCAGAACATGTTTTTAATTTTAGATTGCCCAAAAATAGCCACATTAAGCTTTGATCACAGCTTTGTACCCTCCTGATAGTCTCTCATCAGATTTCTAGCGTAGTCGCCAAACTGATTTTCAACTGAGTAAGTGAGGTGATTTGTACATTTGTTCATTTCTACCATTTCTTGTTTTCTTAATGTGCTTTAGAGCATCAGTTGTCTTGCACAGAGGAAGGGCGGATACAGAGTCAATAGATGGTAAAGGGTAAATGGTCTTGCACTTTTATAGCACCTTTCTACTGTACCTTATTCAATTCAATTCAATTTTATTCAATTCAATTCAATTTTATTTGTATCACACCAATCATAATTGCCGATTATCTCTAGGCGCTTCACAATTTGATGCTGAGACCTTATGACTATACAGACAATCATTCACACTCACAACTATGGACAATTTAGAGTAGCCAATTCACCTAGTGCATGTTTTTGGTTGTGGGAGGAAGCCGGAGTTCCCGGAGAGAACCCATGCAACACGGGGAGAACATGCAAACTCCAAACTCTTATATCACTCAAAGCACTTTAAACTGCTTTCTATTCACCTATTTGTGCACACGAGACCTTACACATTCACACACTAGTGACACTCATTGGAAGCAGTTTTTTGCTCAAGAACACATTGGCCTGCTGACATGATGAGCCAGGGATAGAACCACCTACCTTTTAATTCATGAACAGGCCTATTAATGCCACTACAACTACTATGCAAATCCATAAAATGACAAGAAACAGTTAAGTAAAAATGAAAGACAGTTCATCATTACTGCATAATTGTATACATGTTCTTTCACTGTTTGAATATGTACAATATTAATTGAGCTATGCATCCTGTCACCATACCATAATATGTACAGCCTTATGAAGTAAAAGTCATGTAACATATACAGTAATTTATAGCAAAAATGAGCCTATGGTTAGCTGCATGCATTGTGTTAAGGATAACGATATCTACTGTACCATTATCATTAGCTTGACATTTCAGCCAGTTACACAGATACTGTATGTGCTGTGGCACTGATGCATCATTCTAAAATTGTCCACTGAAACTATGATAAAGACTTCTTCAATTTACACTGGAGATAATACAGTATTTTTTCCACTTACAGTATTTTTTATTTTTTTTTCATTTCAACAGTAGTCCAGTCCTACTGCAGCAAATGAACAAGACTCATCTGAGCCCTCAGTAGGGGGCCAGAAAAGCACAGATTGTTGAAAAACACCCACTATGTACTCAAAATGTAAGAAAACTGCACTTAGGAATGGGGACTTGCGTGTCCCCTCCCAGTTAGCCTTTTTTGGGAATTTTTACACTCAGATGATGAACACAAGTCTATTTATGTCACACCTGCAACTTCAATTCCCATGTCAAATGACTAATGGCAAGTATTTATCAGCTCCAACTCTAATTTCCAGTGACGTAGCATACCTGCTATATGGTACTCACTACATGACAGGTGGCTCGGCTAGCAACATACAGTATGTGAACAAAATTTTTGTCTTATTAAAAAGATGCTACTTACAGTAACTACTGGCATTTAGGTCATGACAATGCCATTGCTAGGCTTTGGTTAGGAACAACACCAACTTGGTAAAGGCTGGAAAAAAAAAAACACTGTTCTGGTTTAAATAGGGATCATAGAGGGCACTATAAAAACTAAACACTGCATTTACCTTAAGTTGGAAATGGGACACAAACCCTGGTCTCCAGTGTTGTCTATCTTCATCCAGAGTTTTTGTTTTCCTGCTTTATCCTTCTGTAGGCACGTCCTTATGAGATTTGTTTTATGATGTCATCTAGATTTTCTTTACATGTATAGTGTAAGGTCGCCACAGGACCACAAGAAGTGTATTGTATGTACATTTATTTTTATAATTTTATAATTCCCTTCAAAAATTGGCCAGAATGATTGTTTTTATGTTGAGTAAGTGATGTAACACTTTCTGCTAGATTAGCAGACTTGACAAGTCACTTATTATGGGTTACCTATTGTAAAATCTCTAATCAAAGTATCCCTTCTAGTGTACTATGCTACCAACAACACGCTCCGAAGATTACAAACCAAAACCAAAATTAAGGTATTAAAGAAACTGATTTTGACACAGTCATCACATATAATATGATCTGACATAAGGTGGAGTAATAGAGGTACACGAAATAAAAGTGTAAAAAGTCAACATTAGCTTAGACATCTTTTCACTCTTCAACTTTCCCCTAACATTAATCACCTTTGTTTTGTCAGTGGCAATTTGTGAGCTATGTCAGTCTTTTTTTCCTGACATTTTTGGTAATACATGGCCAGTGCAACCTAAAAGCTGGTGAAGCTTGAATTTTTATTGGAAATAGGAGTGTCTCTGGTTACTGAGGAGTGGAAGTTTTTAATGGCCAGGAGAGAAAAATGAACTGAAGGCATGGGACATTAACAGCACTAACTGAAAATAAATGGATCACAAGTTTATCCTTCCCAATATCTCTCCTGGAAAGTATTTCAGAAGACTTCTGGCTAGTTTATAATGAGAAACTTACATATGTTACCTTAATCTAGACATGGCAAATGCAAATTTTCTGTCCATAAACTAACTCCATTCCTCCTGCAGTAGACATTCCTGTGTAATTTAATAGGGTCTTCTTATTTCTATATGGAGATAGAATTGGAAGACAAATAGGACTTAAGGAAACATATTACCTCTTGTCCCTCTCTGAATACAAAGGGCAGACCTTAGTGCTATCACAAAGAAAACAGCTTAGCAGCAGTGCATTTGTTTTCCATTCAGAGAGAGGCACTTTGTCTTTCCAATCGTTACCTGTCTTTGAATCAGTTGCTCCATTAAGGAGGGCCTAAAGAGGGAGGTGCTGTCTCGGGCTAAATTGCAATTAGTCGGACTGCAAGTGAGGCTGGCACCAGTTAACTTGGGATATTGGAGTGCAAGGGCCCCATAATCAGGCTTTGGTCATGTAGAACAATGCATAAAATTAAATTGACATTAATGAATAATTGTGTAATGAAAATGGAGGAGTAGAGTTAATTGCATGTTACAGTGAGTGTAATGCCCAGATAACCTTGTGTCTAATGCTATTCTTAGTCTGACTGCCAAGGCTCTCACTGTGGCTCCTCTTAGCGGGAAGTCATTAAAGCTCGGGAGTAGATAATGCCAGTGTGCCGAAACCGAGAGTAGCTACAATCTTGCAAAGACTTTTCTTTCACAGGCCTTTTTTCCCCCTAAGTGGGCTATGCTGGAGTCATTTGTACACAGTCTGAATGAAATTAAAGGTCACCGGTGCTACGCATCTATGTCTGCATGGGCTTTTAGAGCAGGGCCCACTCACCTACAGGGGCTGTCACACGCTACAATGAACACCTTAAGCTGCCTGGAGGCAAGGATGTTTGCCACAGATGAGGACTTGAGTGAGAGCTGCCTGGACTAATTAATAAATGTAGCCCAGGTCGAACCACACCTCCCATTTACGGAGTATTCCAACCCTTAAATGCTTTGTTCAGAGTTTTAATTTGAAGTTACTATTTTAAAATGTCACTGACTGCTTTGTGACATGTCTATAATATGTGACTATGATGGGATTGTGGTTGTCAACCTAACGGGTGAGACCTTTGAAGGGAAAAGTGAGCATTTGTAAAATGATAGAAAAGTAGAAAAATATGCAATGCTTTAAAATACTAGTGATTTTTTCTGACATTTATGTTGTAGCAATTTAGAAATGCAATTATGTCTGTTGACATTGAATGAATTAATTTCTAAAAAAAAATAAGAGGAATTTTAAAATACATATGTTCATTGGTGTTTTCTGTACATAAAATAAAGTCATCAGCATTTTTTCAAAACTCAGACAAGCTCAACAACTTTTATCTACACTTTGATCATTAAATTTAAGTGACATATTAAAATGTACAGCTTTAAATGTGGTTAAGACAGGTTATGTTAATTAGCACAATAATGTCAGATTTGATTCACATTTGAAAATCAATCATTGTGCAGTGACATATTAGTGCCATAAAATTGTGCAGGTAAGGCCTTGGTGATTTCATTTGAATAAAATTTTTACTATTTTGATTAGGTCGTTAATTTAGTTGGTGAGAAATGACATGTTAACTGATCATCTGTATTTGCTGATGTTCACAGATTTTGTCCAATATCTTTCAGCATGTAAGACTTCATTTCACTGGCGGAAGTGGCTGATATTTATCTGTTATGTTAAATTACTATTGGTATTGAATGTGTACTATTTCAAAGATAAAGTAATGAAACCCTGAAAACCGTATAGTACAACAATGTACTATAATTACACTATTATTTTTTCCTGACACAAAATGAGGAGAAATAACCAGAAAAAAACTAAACAGAGAATTAAATTGTTATCTGCATCTGCCCAAAATTTTGCAACTGGTGCATCCATATTTAGCAGGACAGTTAAACACAATTGTAAGTAAAATATTAAAGGCCTCCTACTGTTAAAGTCCATCTTTTTGAGGTTCTGAGGTTTATATAAACTGTGCAGTGTAAAATAAAAGCTGAGAAAATATGAACTTGTTCAGTTTTCTCAATCCTGAGAAATCCACACAAATGGACAACATTAAGACAAGCTGTTTTGAGTTTGTGTGATTTTGACAAGTCATAATCAATCATATTCTAACCAAAATTAGCCTTACCCACATTAACCAACTACAAATATTCAAGACATTTTTTTTCAGAAAATTGACCATAGAACATACAATTTTCACAGTACCGTTGTGTCAAAATTTGAGAGTAGGTAACCTTGGGAGTGACCTGTACTTCTGATGAAAAGTGGGCAGGTGTGACACCTCACAGTGAAATCAGAGTGTGTATGTCGTAGATGCAAAAAGGTCCAAGAAAAAAATCTAATCAACTTTAACAAAAGTATAGTAAAAGTAAAATAGGAATAACTTTAAATGTTACAATATGTGACTTTTAAGAAACATGGGCACACTATATTTAATCATATATATTTTTCCAGTGTTATTATTTCAGTTTTTGTGAGATTATACTACACATTATAAGCAAAAGCCTCTCAGTCCAGACCCATCATCCTCATCATCATCATCATCATCAGCAGCAGCAGCAGCAGGCTCCCATCGGGAAACTCTGTGGAAACAACAGCAATGTATCAACTTAATAGCTAATTTACCATTGTCTCAGCTCATCAAGTGGGAATGCACCACTAACATCACATTATCACAGTAACATGCAATAAATAAAAATAAGGAACCAATATTATAGTAATTTAACTGATCATTTTAATAAGTGATTGGTAATCACTTATTTTCTTTGCTTATCGCAGTCTGCTCTTAATGACTGAATGCATGTCGTCTAATCATCTAATAATTGGACTTGAAGAGGAGGAACAATGATGCTGAAAGTAAAGTAGTTCATTCCTCTCGCTCAAAGCCTGTGTCTCAGGTTTGAATAACAAGCGCAGTCCCAAAAAGGTTCAGCCAGGTGGAAAAATGCAAATGAAAAATATTGCATGAATATTTACATTGGCTTGTATTTCATTGTAGACAGTATGAACATATTTCATATTTCATGTTTTGTCTGTTCAGCTACTTTTCACTTGAAAATATACAAAAATGAAAATGAGTTGGAATCATTCAGAGACAATATGCTTTGAAAAAGCTGATGTGAAAAGTTGATTTTAAACATGATTTGGTACAAAAGAAGCATTCGAGAAGAGGTTTAGTATTCAGAAGCAAACATGATTAAAGATGACGGTCTTCAAAGAAGGATAAGAAGGATATTTCACACACTATGGTGCTTAAAATAATAATAATAATAATAACAATAATAATAAGTGACTCCATAGATTCAAGGGAACTGGATGTATCACAGCACATAATCCTCAGAGTGCACAACTTGAACCAGACACCAGCTCATACTGTATGTGAGCCTTGGACAGGACCAAATCATGTATAATCATGAATGGCCCGGGTTCCCAAGCTGTGTGGCTTGGCATTGAGCGGGGCTGCATACTCCTGAAGCCGAGTATGATCCATTGCACCCAAAATTAGCAAAACGGAGCTGCAGATGGCAACCAACAGCTTTGTACATAGCTGCTGTGTGATGATCATGAGTGAAACCTGCATCCTGGGATCCCTCCATGGTTGTGCATCTAGCAGAAAGAACCATCCACCATAGTGATTGCAACTGTGGATGTGGTAAAAGTAAAGGAGGTGGACTGTGCATGTATGTTACCGATGGGTTCATACAGAGCCAAGCTATTGGCAGACACTGCTAGAGAATTTGATTATCACTTGCCAAATTTATTGTTGTAACTACTTATATTCCTCTGGTGGCTAACACTAGCCTAGCCCTTAGCCATCTAGCAGTGAGAATGACCATATAAGGATGCCATACATACAATAATGTCATATTGTGCCTAAGTAAAGCCCAAGGGTTTGCAAGATTTATCGAAGAATTCACCGTTGCAATATGTTACTAGATCAGTCAGAAAAAAGGGAAAAGCATGTCATGGGCACATTAAGCACAAATTTTAAATTTTAATTTGCATTTATCTGCTTGCCTAAATTTGGAACTGGGGTTGAAACAGTTTACAGTCTACTTTAGTGGAATACACGCACAAAGCTGAATAAATTCCACTAATACCAGTGTCAGAAAACACTTTAAAAGCTGAATGATTGGCCAAGTGCATGATGTCATTGTATTTAGTTTCATATCTCCACTCTGATCCACGATGTTCTGTCAGCTGTGGCCTAGATAACTTTATCCCAGATATGTCAATCTAATCCATTTTTATAGTTTTACATTTCACTGAAATGGCTTAAATCTCAAGATTAACAGATACAGGAAACCTGTTTACGTTAAATTACAGATATTACCCTGCATGTTGATGTCATGTAATGTGTTGAGTTCCATTACATTAGGTATTGTTTTCTTTACACAAGCTCTATCTTGTACAGATTAACCATTATCTTGTCTCTTTGGTGACAGAAGCAGCATGTCACACCAATAAGTAGGTCATTTAATCTACAATATCCTTGTACGTTCTTCATTATCATCCACTAACCAGGAGTTTCCCAAAGTGTCGTCTCCAGAGAGTTTCCAGTTGGTTGGTAACGTAAAAGAGAACCACAAAGTGGTAATTTGGAGCATGTATCAGTTTAACTGTTGTTCAATCCAACCTAATTAAACATGCGAACACGACTTAATAGTTGAAACAAATTGCTCTAAACACACATGCAGAACACATGAATGACTGTACTTTAGGTGGACTTGGTGTAAATATCTCAGACATGCAGGTGTAATAAGGAGCCAGGTGATGATTCCTTCCATTCCATCCTAAGTCTTTTGTTTTCAAAAGACTTATGTGCTGTCTGGATTCCAGTGTTTTTACCAATTTTGTGGAAGATTTAGGCACATGTATGGGGAGTTTGGAGGGCCTACCACAAGAAAGCACTGTGTTTTTAATAGAAACAAATAATTGCACATACATTTTAAGACATTGTCGATATATTTCCCTGCAAATATTTGGGTCCAAACTGCATCCACAAAGTTAATTTTGTATTTTGGAATAAGTCAAGAAAATAATAAAAAAAAAAATCCACAACATCAAAAAAGATCATTAAAAAATTAACAAATATTCACAAATATGGATGAAATATTCACAAAATGAAAACATTAAATTGAATTGTTGTGTACTGTCAGCTGGGATAGGCTCCAGCACCCCCCCCCCCCCGACCCTCA
>JAQQAE010018164.1:0-11265 GCA_029823295.1 Pseudamia nigra
TAACCCCAACCGGTCGAGGCAGATGGCCGCCTACCCTGAGCCGCTGGTTCTGCTGGAGGTTTTTCTCTTTCGTTAAAGGAAGTTTTTCCTCCCTCCATCGCCCTTGTCTTGCTCTCGGTGGTTCTGTAGGGTTTACTCTCTGTACAGTCGTGAGGTCTCGGCCTTGATTTGTGAAGCGCCTAGAGATAATCGTAGATTATGATTGGACCTATACAAATAAAATTGAATTGAATTGAAAACTCTAAAATCATCGCATACTGCCACATGTGGCATCCTTATATCCAAAATCCCTTACAAATGTGTAACTGTGGTGATAATCTGCCTTGTTTGTCATGACAGGAGCTCCATGCATCAGTGTAGGTTGACCAGCAGTGAGAAGGTTAGGTTGGTTAAGGTCAAGTTGTAAAAAGACAGACATAGGATGTTATCTAAAAATATGTACAACACAGAGAATTTAATGATCATGACGAAAATCCCCATCTTCTACTGCTGACACTTGCACACATTGATTTTTCAGGGAATGGGTTACCTTCATGCAAAAGGCATCATTCACAAGGACCTGAAGTCAAAGAACGTGTTCTATGACACAAACAAAGTGGTCATCACAGACTTCGGCCTGTTCGGGATGTCTGGGATCGTACAGGAAGGCAGGTGAGGACGTAATCAATGCATCTGTGTTTACTTTAAAATGCACCGAGGATGCCTTTAAATGTGGGTTTATGTGTGATTTTATCATTTTAACTTTTTTTTTCGTATAGGAGAAAGAGTGTTCTGCGGATACCTCACGGCTGGATCTACTACTTGTCTCCAGAGATTCTGCAGAAAATGAATCCAGAGGAAAATGAAGACCAGCTGCGGTTCTCCAAAGCTGCTGATGTTTACGCATTCGGGTACTTCTCACACATCAGTATCTTTAAGTCGATTTTTGTGGCTTAACCTTGTGTGGTTTTCGGGTCAAATTGACCCTTTGTCATATATTTGTGAAGAGAAGCTGTGTCGTGTGGAAACGCCACAGAGTAGCATCAGTACTCGAGTAAAAGGAAGTAGAACTACTGTACTCAGAAATAAAAGTACTTGAGGTAGTTAGTAACTTTATAGAACAGATTCATTTTATCTTTTTTTGGGTGATTTGTTGATTTTTGTGGTATGTTTTATTCATTTCTTTTTTTAACCTTTTTTTGCTCCATTCCTTCATCATATTGTTCATTTTTGCTCGTTTGCTTGATTTTTTTTTTCCTTTTTACTTTTTTTTTTTGGTTCACTTTGTTGCTTATTTTGTTGATTTTGCAGGTTGACTTTTCATTTTTCCTTCACATGTGTTCATTTTTCCTTCACATTTCTTCATTTTTCCATCACATTTGTTCATTTTCTTGGTTATTTTTGTTCAACTTGTTGTTTTTTGTTCACTTCATGCATAGGTTTGCTTCTTTTTGTGCAGTTTTGTTGATACTGATGATTATTTTGTTTCATTTTCTGAATAATTTTGCTCATTTTCTTGGTTATTTTGTTCAGTATGAAGATAATTTTCATCCCTTTTTTCTTCAATCTTCATTGTTTTTCATTTTCAAGACGATAACCTGTTCCGGCGTCAAATCAAATCACATGGCAGCATGTCAGTGCATTTAGGAATGTAAACAGAGTCAAGACGACCTGCTGAAGTTTAAGCTGAACATGAGCATAAGGAAGTAAGGTGATTTACATGGGTTTGAACATGACGTGTTTGTTGGTCTGAGTATTTCAACAAACTGATGATCTACTTGGATTTTCACACAAAGCCATCTCTAGGGTTTACAGAGAATAGTCTGTAAAAGAGAAAATATCCACTGAGCTTCAGTGGATGAAATGACCACTGGTTACAACTGAGTAATGCAGAAGAGCATCTGTAGATGTACAACATGTCAAACCTTGCAGCAGATGGACAGAATGAATGAATGAATGAATGAAACTTTATTTATAAAGCAGATCACACATAGAACAGGAAACTAAGGCTACCATTCACATGGACTCAGTCAAAGTGGTCAATAGAAGGCTGGAATAATGGTGATTTGTCTCATGAGTCTGGATTTCCACTGTCACATACGTATGGATCATTGGTTACGACTGGTTAAAGCAAAATAAAAGTATGGGTCCATTCTACCTCGTATCAAGCCTTCAGGCTGCTGGTGGGGGCACATTTTGCGAACTTTAGTCCTAACTGTGCATTGTTTAAGTGTCGCAGCCTACATAAATATTGCTGTTGGTCATGCCCATCCCTTTATGATGGTATCAGTATACCATCTGATGATAGCGTGGCGGTCCAACCAGTACTTGCAAGGTGTACCTAGTAAAGTGGCCAGTGAGTGTAGTTATGAAAGAGGAGAATGGACATGAGAAAAAAAAACAATAGGGGGCACTGTGGTACAGCCACAGCCATGTTTAGAAATGAAGCTGCACAATATTTCCAATTGAGACAAATGTCCCAGATTGTTTATTATTTGGACAAGAGACTTTCAACATTTTGGACAGAACTTAAATGAAGACTGATGGCTTAAGTATAATATAACCCTTTGTCATATTTCATAAAATATCTCATTTTCAGACAATAAACCAATAATAACAAGTACTTAAAGCATAATTTAATTTAAAAGTGTCTACAAGTATAATGGGCCACCAGACAAGTATGCTTTGGAAATGTGCTTGACCTTTATTCATTAGGCTACTTTATGAAGTGAAAGGTCAGCTCAATCAATCAATCAATCAAACTTTATTTATATAGCACCAATCATAATCTCTAGATTATTTCTAGGCGCTTTACAATTCAAGGCCGAAATCATGACATGTACAAAGAGATTGTAAAGGATTGTAGGATCTCATTAGGTTTTTATGCTGTGTTTTCTAACGTGCTGTGTTGTTTTTAGTACAATCTGGTATGAGCTGCATGTCGGGGGCTGGCCCCTCCCAAATCAGCCCGTGGAAGCGAGGATCTGGCTCATGGGCAGCGGTGAGGGCATCAAGAAGGAGCTGGCAGAAGCCAATCTGGGCAAAGAGGTCACGGTGAGTCTGGAACAGACATAATTAGTGCAGCGTTCAAGACTGGCTGTAGGATTAGCAACAAAATGCTAATCTTACAGCCAATCAATAAGCAGGTGCTATGTTAGAACCAGCTCTGCTCAAGGCTGAACTATTATACAGACCTGTCAATCAAAACCCAACACACCAGACACCAGAGCCATATATGTGCTAATGTCTGAATAACAGAGAAAAAAATGTAAAGATGGACCACCAGATCACTTATTAGAGGGTCCAAACAAAATAAATGAGAGGGTAACTCTTTAAAAAAGATGTTCCATCCATCCGTCCATCCGTCCATCACCGTCCACTTCTCCGGGTCTGGACCGACAACAAGGCATCCCTGAGCCAACTGAGAGACATAGTCCCCCCAGTGTGTTCTGGGTGTACCCTGGGGTCTCCTCCCAGTTGGACATGCCCAAAACACCTCATTACTTAGAGACGCTCACCTCTGGGCGTCTCTAAGTGGGAGCCCAGCTGCCCTGTGGAGGAAAACATATATTCACACCTTGAGTCCATGATCTTATTGTTTTGGTCACAACCCAGAACTCGTGACCGTAGGTGCAGGTAGGAACAAAGTCCGGTACAGGATATGCATTACAGCTTGAAGTTACTCCCACACTGGCCTCGCTGCACAGCCCATGTTCATGCGCACTTGATTGAAAGTGTTCTTGCAATGAAAAGAAAAACACCCTTTACTCCTGAATTCACCCTGTGCGTTCCACCCCAACAGGAGATCCTGTCCGCGTGCTGGTCCTACAAGGCCGACGACAGGCCGACCTTCATCCAGCTCAGCGACATGTTGGAAAAGCTTCCCAAACTAAACCGCAGACTGTCTCACCCCGGACACTTCTATAAAAGCCCAGAGTATGTATCATAGAGAAAGACGTAACTGTGATCCGGGCCTTCATTCACACCGGCACTCAAAAAAGGAAGTCTGTTAGTTGTGAAAGCAGAAATGAGATAGAACTTAAACCAAGCAGATGCCATCGATCATGTGGAAAATGTAAATGAATGTGAATATGACACATATGCATCACCTTTTCTAATGTGACTGCTGGTTCATTTCTTGAGGACAAAGATCTAGTTAAGACACAGTTTTCATGTGTGGTGGCATGTACATTATAGCTCCATCATTCAGCTTTTCCCCTCACACTTTATTTCTCTTTCTCAGTCTCCACAAACATCTGAATTTCACCTTTTTCTTTCTCCTCTCTCTTGTGCTTTATTTTCTTCTGGATGGTCCACCTGCTCCTGCTGTACATGATCTCCACCCTTGGAACCTACGTTTTCTACCGCCTCCTGTGCTTTTATTTCCACTTTGCTTTGTTTTTCCTGGTGAAGGCCCTGGGATCATCATCACTGTCTGAGAGAGCACTACCATCAGGGTTTACACGTTCACTGTTCGTACATGTACAAATTCAACAGCTGAGAGGCACATTTGGATCAAATTGAGTGATTTTTTTTTTTATTCTTATTTGGGTGGAAATTCTTCTGGAGACTCCATCTCTGCTTGTTACATATGGATCTCGATTTTTCTGTGATCTATAGCATTTTCACCTGGTGACAGTAAGAGGTCTAATTGTCTTCCCCACTTTGCAACAAGATGTTAATATGCAAATTCAGCAGACAGAGCAAAGGGGCTCTGGTGAGAGGAAGGTGAGACCTACAAACCCAAAGCACACTAGTATAGTAACAGTACAGTTCTGCAAATTTCATCCCAAAATCCATGACAAGCAAGAAAAAATTTGCATAAATTGGTATGAAATGACTTATAAGCTTAATGACTGTTCAAAGTCAGACCCATCACGTTAGTGCCAACACGAAGAAGAGGGAAAACAATAAAAAACATGCAGCATTTAAGTTTCACAGGTAGACAGATTACAGAAATGGTCTTCATCAGTCATGCAGCCCTCTTCCTGCAGGTCTTAAGTGTCGTTCACACCCAGCACTGCAACGACCACAATGTGAGCAGCTGCATCTTAGGTTAGAAACCAGGGCCCTGCATCAAACCAACCAGGATCTGTTTTCACATGTGTGACTTGACGAACAGGCTAAATGGGCCTGTTGTGTTCATGTCCACCGGGATAAAAGGTGCCAAGGTACCAAACCAAGTGATTAATCACAGGGATCGAACAGGTCAGGATCAAATGCATTATGTCTCTTAAGTAGCACCAACTGTAATTTAGACATATATGATGAAATAAAAATAGAAGCTAGCAGACTGACGACAACATAGCTGCTGCAGCACACGACAAAGAAAAGAGACCATAGACTGCGTGAATGTGTAAGTTAATATTATGATGTGTGTTACAGGGAGGTCCGGTTAGCTTAGCTATTAGTCTAAGCTCCCAACACAGCCCCTCCGTAACTAATCCTTCATCACACCCTGCATGTATGTATAGAACTTGAGTTGTGTTCTATACTAGCCCTAGGTGATGTGCTTGTCCCTAACCTATTGGAGGCTGAGGTGTGTCTGCCAAACTCACCCCAACACGTCTGCTTATGGATCCGGCGAATCACACCCACGGAGTCTATCTGACCGGCGGCCTGCGTCCTTTGTTCTGATGGAACAGCCAACCCACTCTTGGGTCGCTTGGTTGTCGTTCAGAGTTTTTTAAGGTGAATATACTGTATACAAAAGTGTTACGTGAAACTTAAAAGTTCGATTCTCAGTCCGTAGGTCAGTGTAGTTCGGTTCTGTCAGCTCTGTTTCCTCTCTAGACTCCCCACCTGTTCTGTCGGCGTCTCGGTTCTAACCACTTCATCAGTCTCCGCATGTTCTGACCCATAGCTGTGTGACATCGGCTGCGTTATCAGATCCTCTCTAGCAGCTGTTTCCAATTCACAAATGAGAGGAGGTTCACAAACCACGCCCACATCCTCCGAAATGTCAATCATATCAGTGAAACCTCAGCTGAAAACCACGCCTATGGAAACTTGATTGTAACAATGGGTCTAGACGATGATTATCATTATGTTAGCCCATTAAATTAATGTGTTTTTATGGTGTGTGAGACAATTTGAGTCTCAATTTTACTCTTACTCAGTCAGAGAGGAAAAGAAAAACACAAAGTCAGAATTTAAAACAGACTCATACTGTCAAAAACTGTCAAAAACTCAAACACTTAAATGTCTCAATCCATGTCCATTTTCAGATTCCTTAAGGAGGTGAAATGTCGGAGAGGGAGAGGAGCAGAGGTATAAAGTTTCACAAAATAGGAGTACTCAACAGCAGCTTTCGTTTTATACAAATGACACTATAATATACACTCATCAGCCGTAACATTATGACCAGTAACCTCTGAATTGGACATAATGTTGATTATATTGTTCCAATGTCTTTTGTCAGTGGGTGGATGTGTTAGGCACATGTTAGGCAGCATGTGAACATTTAGCTCCAGAAGTTGTTCCACTGAAAGCAGCAAATTGTCCAAACTACAAAGGACCAAATAGTGATGGTAAAAGACTGGGTCATTAGATCCAACCTAAAGATCTTGTTGGGTGCTCTAGTCTGCAGTGGATAGTACCCCAATAAAAGAGGTCTAGAGATGAACAACCAGATTTCAATCCCACTGAGTATTTGTGAAATGTGTTGTAAAAACCTGTCCATGAAGGCACAAGCTCACAAATTACAGGATTTGAAGTATGTGCCACAATAATGTCTAATGAATAATTGTTATGGTTCACCTCCCAGTTAACTTACATATGTCATGATTCCATTCCCGGACATCTAGGCCTGGACTTGTTCCCTAAGCTCCCCAGAGAAATCCCCGCAACTAAACCTCCTCGAACCCTACAGTACGTGCGTGTTCAGGACTTGAGCCATGTTCTACACTAGCCCTGTGTGATGTGTTTTGCACCATCCTAATCGGAGGAAACAGGCGTGTATCTGCAAACCACACGACACACAGCTGGACCTGGTTTCCAATTTCCTCTGTTTCCGGCCGGTGCGCACACTTCCTTCCAGTGTCGACCACCCCTAGGGGATCACTGGGGGACACTGGGTGATGGAGTTCACAGTTTTTAAAAGGTGAATATATGCAAATAGTGTCAGTGTGCTAGTTAAAAGTTCGATGCTTGGTTCCACAGACAAATGGCTCAGTTCTTTCCCCCCACTTTATCAGACAAGCAGCTGGTGGGTCAAAACTTTCTCCATCTCTGGATCCTCAATCCTGAATCTGGGTCTGAGCTGTGTTTCATTCTATTCTCCGGTGTCTGAGATTCTTCGTTGCCGCATTTACGCACCTGTGTAAATCAACTCGCCACACACAGCATTCTGCAATGCGCTAATGAGAATGAGTTTCACAAACCACGCCCACCTCCTCCGACATGTGTGATATGTATTTTTCCCTGAACTGAAGCTACGCCAATGGAAATGAGGATCATAACAGTAATGTACTGACAGTTATTCCAGCAGCGTTCAGAGGTCTTCTGGAGCAATGTTTTGTTCCCTTAGATCCTCTACTGGAATGAGATCCAGTTGTCCTTCCTTCCTCATGGGGTTCTCTCCATTGCAGGGCCAGGACCACCGAACATGACCCACAGTTCTGGAGATGCTTTGACCTAGTTGTCTTCACATCACAAACTGATCCATGTCTAGGTTACTTGGCGTCCTTATTTTTGTTCAAATTCAAGGACAAAATGTTCACTTGCAGCCTCATATGTCCTACCCACTCACAGGTGCCATTGAAATAAGACAGCTGACATTATTACTGCTTCACCCGTCAGTGGTCATGATGCTATGGCTGATCAGTGTCCACTCGTATATACAGTCACAGTCTGTACATTATGACTCTCCAAACAGTGTGCTGAGATTGCAGTTCCTATTCCATGCTTTTATCTTTTTTTTATCCCACCTTTTTGGGACATGGTGCTTTCTAATAGAATAACCTGGTCTGTAGTGATTCAATATCTGGTGCATTTGGACATTTTGATTCACATTCTCCATCTTAACCTGCTTGGGACCAGGTTAGCTTGTCCGGCTGAGTTCCTAGCCTGATCAGAACTACACCAAACCAGAGTGAAACTGCTAATCTTCGTGACACAGGCCACAGGTGCAGACAGAAACAAACTTTAAGTCAGCGTGTGCTTTTTGCTCTTGAGCCACAAAGCGCACATTGTAGAGAAATGGTGGAAATATTTCATTACTTAAAGTTTTCATTTCTTTGCTACATTTCTGACGATTTCTGTTTCAGTTCCTGGTGTGGACATATTTTTGGCGTTCCCGACATCCCCTTCAGACAAACAGCTGCTATTAGACCTCTATGCAAATCCTCTTTCTGTTTAACACGTTGTCTACATACCTGCTACTTCCTTCATTTCCTATTAACTCACTGCTTCTCTGATTGTAAATGATTACGCATCTGTATATTTCACTTGTGTCTTAACACTGTTTAGTTCATCCTCATACGTAGCTGCAACGCTGCTGGTTTCAGCTTGTACTGCTATGACTTAAACAACATGTGCTCCATAGATAATATACTGTAAACTGTGCCAACATTAAATAAAGTACAGTCATGCATATTGTACTTTAGATAAATGTCTTTAACATTTCTGCCTCCACATCAAGGTAATTCTGCAACACAACAAAATAAATTCTTATTATAAAGAGCACAGTACTATGCAGGGTAGTTTATATGGACCCTGCATATTAACAGACCATGGAGTGCATTATTTGACAGCATGCTTCACTTATTTATTTTAGATTCTAAATGTATTGGACTACTTTCAGTTTGTACGTCTTAGAATCATTCTGTGACTCATTTATATCAATTTGACCTCTACCCCCCAATGGACAAACACTGCCTCACACTGTAATGTAATAAATAGATGCATAATCCATAAATAGGATGCGGGCAGCTTTGACTTTTGGCTGCTTCGACAAACTGTTAAAGCTGTAGGTGTTTTAATCTATGGATGGATTAGATGTCGAAGCAGTGAGTGGATTCTTCACACACTGGCATGACATGTATTAAACTGACTCCTGACTGGGCAATGAGTGACCTGTGTAACGACTCCACTGTCACTTCATGGTGTATTAAGGTCCATTTTATGATTTTAACTCGTCTGAATGCATTATGTCAAAAAAAGCACTGTAGAAAATGAGGACATACGTGAGTGTTTGTTGCAAAATAGCAAGTTGCACTGCTGTATTTAAAATCAGCTGAAACCATACGATGCTGTAGAGCAAGAAATTACATTTTTCAGGTTGATCTTTGATGTGAAGTGCCTGAATTTAGCTGTATTTATAAGACAAAGTCACTAAATTTGACACTGTATGTAACATAAGTATAACAAAAAACTGATCTCGTGACATGAAGCTCCTGAATTTGGGAGTATTTGTACCATAAATATGATTTTAAAAGCTTAACTTTCAATAAAAAGTCCCTGAATTTGAATTTGGGTGTATTTTTAATATGGACGTGTAACAAACGGGCTTTTTTTGTCAAAAGCCCCTGAGTTTCACTGTATTTATAACATAAATATGCAAAAATACTGAGCTTTGATGCTGATTTAATGGTGAGATAAGTGATTTTTTGAAAAAGCCTTTAATCTAAATTTTTATATAAAAATATAGAATATGAGATCAATCTGATAAAATGCTGATCATTTGACATTAGGTCCCTGAATTTACAAAGGCTTTTAACACAAATACGATTTAAAAAGCTTATTTATTATCAAGTCCTGTAATTTGTCTGTATTTATGAGATGGATGTATATATAAAAGCTTATAGTAGCTTCACTGTATTTACAGCATAAACATGATTTTTAAAAGCTTGTATTGTAAGACAAAGTCTCTGAATTTGACTGAATTACAAATATAAATATGACATGAACAGTTTACAGATCATATTTGTCTTATAAGTACAGTAAATTTAGGAACTTTATATTAAAATGTATCTTGTAGATACAGTCACACTCGGGGACTATGTATCAAAATTTAAGCTTTTTAAATCATATTTATGTTCCAGTGTTAAATTCTAGAATTGATTTTGTGAGATTATTGTGATTTAAAAAGTTGATAATTTAAAGTTCATGAATTTGCCTGTATTTTAAAGATAAATAATGATAAAACGCTGATCTATGGACCTGAGGTTCCTGAATGCAACATGAAACCTTACATTTTAATGCGCAGTCCTTAAATTTACTGTGTTTATAAGATAAATATGATTTTAAAAGCTTGCTTTTTAATATAAAGTCCCCATTAATATGATACAGTGCAGGTCTTTTGTAGACATAAAGTTCCTGAATGAGCATTTATAAAAGTAATATGATTTTAAAAAGCTTTTCTTTTAATGTAAAGTCCAGTTTGACTGTGTTTATATGATTTTTTAGATCAAGTCACTGCATTCATTTGTATTTATAAGCTAAATATGACAAAAAACAGATATTTTGTCATTACATCCCTGAATTTGTCTGTAATTACCAGGCAAATACATACTAAAAACCTGTTTTGTTGCTCCTTTTATGGCCATTAAGACTCAAATTACAGTCAACTCCAATTTTAAAAATCTGCAGAAATATATTGGTATTGCTTTCAGACTGATTTTTAGTAGAAAATATGGGCGATTTCACACAATGAAGTGAAAATTAGTGGTATTAGTAAAGTTATTACACCCACTGTAGTGACAGAAACAATAATCTAGAACATTATGATAAAAGTACAGGAGAGTTTTGTTATTTTAGAGCATGATAATCATGAGTTATCATGACAGATGCGTGTTTATTGTGTCAGTGAACAGGATGCGGTGACACTGTGGGTTTGCGTGGTTCTTCCTCAGGCAGGATGTTACCACATATTCCCACTGAATGTAACGGGCTTCACCCCCGTGGACCCCCCCCCCACCAGAACATGTGTGTAAATACAGTCCAGTGCTGTCGCTTGTATTTAATATACAGTGTTTGTGTTTGTACAAGGGTTTTACTTTCAGAGCTTTTGAAAAAGGTACTTCTGTCATATTATGTATCGACTTTAGACGCCGTGTGTACACTGTCAAGGTGGATTGGTGGTGTTGTTTTTTTCCAATTTCCTTTTTATTTGTGAATGTGTTGGGTGTTAAAATTGTAGAATATTTTTGTACAGGATGTGTTGATATTTGTGCGTTTGTGGTCCGAAAACAATAAATATGAATTCCATTAACTTGTGTTTCTTTCACATGTGGTTTTGGTCTGTTTTAATGTTGTAAAAAAAGAGCATAATGCAGAGCATATACC